>JALLBI010000043.1:1835-22938 GCA_036940125.1 Mediolabrus comicus
CTCCTCGCAAAGGCAGTTGCCGGCGAAGCCAATGTTCCTTTCTACACAATTTCTGGGTCGGATTTCCTTGAAATGTTTGTTGGTGTCGGCCCTTCTCGTGTGAGAGATCTCTTCAAGGAAGCTCGTGCTAATGCTCCATGCATTGTATTTATCGATGAGATAGACGCCGTGGGTCGTCAGCGTGGCAGAGGTGGCTTTGGAGGTGGAAACGATGAAAGGGAGAATACTCTAAACCAGTTGTTGGTAGAAATGGATGGATTTTCTCCTTCCACTGGTGTAGTAGTATTAGCGGGTACAAATCGTGTTGATATCCTTGACAAGGCCTTGACACGTCCAGGTCGGTTTGATCGTCAAATTACAGTGGACTTACCAGACCTGAAGGGACGTAGGGAGGTGTTCATGATTCATCTAAATGGCATTAAACTTGACGGTGATGCGGAAGACGTCGCGGGGCGATTGGCGGGGTTAACCCCGGGGTTCGCTGGTGCTGATATTGCCAATATTTGCAACGAAGCAGCAATTGTGGCAGCGCGACGTAAAGCAGAGGCTGTGACTATGGATGATTTTGAGAAAGCTATTGATCGCATCATCGGAGGATTAGAAAGCAACAAAATCATGTCAAGTGACGAGAAGAGTATTGTGGCTCATCATGAGGCTGGTCATGCCGTGGCGGGCTGGTTTTTAGAACACGCCGATCCACTTCTAAAAGTGACGATCATTCCTCGTAGCAGTGGAGCTTTGGGGTATGCTCAATATCTTCCCAAGGAAGTGTTCCTAAGAACACAAGATCAAATTATGGATATTGTTATGATGGCTTTGGCTGGAAGAGCCGCCGAGGAAGTTTTCTTTGGACGAGTAACAACCGGTGCGTCTGATGATTTGAAGCGTGTAACGCAGCTAGTCTACAGCACAATCCAAGTCTACGGGATGAACTCACGAGTTGGGCAATTAGCTTTTCCCAAGGATCCAAATGACATGGCCGGAGAGAAACCATATTCTGATGCCACTGCTGAGGCCATGGATGAAGAGGCCCGAAACATTGTCGAGCAAGCATACAACAAAACTGTTGAACTTATCCGCGAGAAGAAGCATGAAGTAGAAACCATCGCTCAACTTTTGTTGGAAAAAGAAACTATCACTCATGATGATGTCATGGATGCTATTGGGGAGCGACCTTTTAAGGGAAATACAGCGTATAACGAGTTTGTGAGCCAAAGAAAAGCTGACAAGGAAGCAAAGGAGGCTAATAAGACAGAAGAAGACAATAAGGAAGAGGAGAAGAAGGAAGAGGACGGCGGTGGTCTGACGCCAGGACTGGCCTTGTAGGTATTCTTGTAAACTTCTTTCAACTGAGAGAATACGTACTTTGTAATCAATAGAGAAAGCTTACTACGCAAAATAATGATGCCAAGCTATGAAGATACCACAGTGGGCTCGACCAGTACCTACTTGTATGTGGTTTCTCGCCTGTTTCTCGCGCATTGGACAGTACGAAAATAAGTATCTAGAGAGAAAAACCCAACCACGTTGACACACGCAGGGCTGCTCACCTTCAACAAGCCTACTTCTTACCTCTCTCTCTCTCTCTCTAGATCCTTGAACTTGACACCTTCTATTCCATAGGATTCCATAGGAGGGCACGATCGGCCGATGCGATCTCAATATCCAAATCTTTGTCCAGCTGCTCTTTCAACCAAACAACCATGACGACAAGGTGGTCTGCCAGGTATCGGAGCCCTTCGTCCACAGCATCTTTTGCGTCAGCTGTCTCAGGGCCCATGCAGGTGAAGAAAAAGAAAAGTAGTTTGGAGACGCCACTCCTTGGAAACGAGGAGAAAAGGAAAAGGTCGGCCCAAATGCAACAACGCCGAAGCTTCATGCGGTCATTTGGTAACCAATCTGCGAGTGCTCTCAAGACGTTTAGTGGCTTTCGGAGTCAGCTGTCTGCCAAGGTTAAGTATTCCAAGCTGATGCATAGCAATGCTCGTTACTATCCAACAATAGAAGTTGACTCTTTTGATGAATCCGATATTCCTCCACCGCCGCCACTGCCACCACCAGTACAAGATTCGCCTCTTTTTGATTTTGAAGATGGGCCAACGAATCACTTTAGGAGTGATCACTCTGTTTCTATTACTGTGGATAACCCTTTTGAACAGAGGAGCGTAGATATCGATGTATGGGACCTTCCGGCACAGCCTGATGACGTAATTGACTTCTCACTAACAAATATCTTGAACAACTTTCCATCATACGAAGAAGATGAAGACAAAAGCATCAACAGCATTCCATCCATCCATTCCTCAAATTGTCAGCATGATGGCATGCACGAACAGAATTCATTCAAGGAAACTGAAGTGGATGATGTCGCGGATTCCGTATTGCTGGTGGGATTTTTAGGAGCAGTGTTTGGATCTCCAGCTCCAAAAGCAGTCCAGAAGAAAAAGGATGCTTCTGCAAGCATATTATGGTATGATGAAGAAGCAAAGGTTGATGATCAATTTGACTTGGTAAAGGAGTTGGAGGCATTGGATATGTGCTCAGACAATATTACCTCCGACTGTGACATTCCTGATCTCGATTCGGAAAATAATGAGGATGTTGACTCTGCTTTGGCATGGAGTGCCCTTAGCCTAATTCTAGCATCTCCTGCTCCAGCTTCTGTTACGAAAAAAAGGAGAGAAAGTGTTGCGAAGCTTTGGGAGTTTGATGAAGGCGAGGACATTCCAGATCTCGCAGTCCAAGCAACAGATGAAAAAGGAGCAGATCCTGACGTGTTTAGAACAAACTCATGTGACAAGCAAGAGGGAGTGGATTTAAATGATACGTTCATCACTGCATCTGAATCAGATGACTCGTTGCTGAGTGCGAACATGTGATGCGAACATGATGATGTGAACATGCTATGTATTTATTTTAGCCCTGTTTTCCAAATCTCCACTGTTCCTCAAACAGCTTCTTCTTGCCCTTCACCATTTTATTCACTTCTTTATCTCTGTCATATTGATGAGCAACTGGACTTGTGCTTCCATCCCAATTCAGCACCAATTCTTTTTCTTTACTGTACATACCCCATTCTTCCAATGGCTTCGTTCTAAGTGCACCTAGATTGTTGATGATACCTTTACCTTGCTCGTGAACAAATAATGTTGATATCGAATCGACACGAGTATCGCCGTCTACCTTGCCTAGTTGCCCAGAGTAATAGAGATAGTTGTGAAATCCTTGATCGCATCCTTTGCTTTTGCAGTTGGTAACATCAAACTGCGCCACCATCGCGCGAAGATAAGTCTCTATTGCATCTTGATTGCCCATTGTTGAACCCGAACATATCACTGGTTCATTGAAGTACGGCGAAACGTGTTCCTTCCCATACGCGGTAAGGAGCCACCGCTTGTTATATGCTGATGTCCCTAACCTCACGGCATCAGCATTTTCACCAAACAAGTGTAACTCCCCTGTTACCTTACCTTTTGAAGCCACTTGTTCGAATGGGTCAAGTTGAAACCAAACATCTCTCACATCTAATAGCATGATCCAGCTTTCTTTCAAGTATTGTAAGCTCCATATCCAATACAATTCATATCTCGCAGTAGCAACAGGTCGTGGTTCTCTCGGATCATCAACAGGATTACCAACTGCGTCACCGAATACATTATTCATTTTACAATCGTTGGCACCCTCTCCTGTGCCATGGGCTGCCTCTCCTGTCTTCTTAAAGCACGTCCAGTCCACTTCATATGCTACAATGTTCACCCCTTCTCCGCTTTCAGCGCTTTTAGATTTCAAGTAATCTTTCACCCCGGGCTTTAACTTTGATTCGTTAGATATGGAGAATACGACATCTCCGGAGTAGCCAGTGCTGACGAGTGATTCTACAAATGATAAGTAAATGGATAGGTCATAACCTTCGGCAAAGACAAGGATTGCATTAGACGAAGGACGATGGGTCCCAAATGCTGGTTTCAAAATAATTGTCGAATCATCGCCAGCCTTTTTCGTTGGAGGCGGCCAGGTTGCATTATCTGACGATGGAACTGAGTTCACAGCTTTAAGCTCTGGTTGTTGTTGAAGTTGTTGCTGCTGATTTTCATTATCTCCCAGGGACTCAGGAGCACCCACCATATTATGGTCAACATGCTCATTCTCTTCCAGATAATCCACCATAATATCCTTGTATTGATTCATCAATGACTTCCACTCTGTTTCGTCTTCTTTCCGTAACTCATCCTTTCTTTTGTTCATTCGCAGTTCCCATTCCCCCTCCAACTGTTTGGATTCTGGATAGGGTAATAAATCCTCACCTAGGTATCGATTGGATATTTTCACTCCCAACACGCTATTGTTACTATCTGTCTCTTTGCCACGATTCTTCTTCTTCTCATCATTTTGCTTCTCAAGAAGTTTTAGTAGCTGTTGTTTGAGTTTCTTCTCAGCATCAACAAATCTGGAGGGTTGTGCAAGCATCCTTTGCGAAGCTGCAATAGATGACGATGCACTGTTGTCTCCACCATCGTTATAGGCTTTGCTATTTTCATTGTTGTTGTTATCATTTTTGCTGCTTTGCAAATGTAATCCCTGCTTCAATCTGTCTGTCAACGGCACAGGCATACCAGGCACACCTCGAATTTGCCCTCCTCCTCCTCCTCCGGGAACTGCCTCATTATTGCTACCACCAGAATTGTGACGATAATGAAAATGAGTGCGTCGCACCTTGGCAGTGAGTACCATCAATATCGCAAATGCCACAAAGCTGCATATTACCAACTTTAACGCAACTGGTACCTCGGGAAAACACACATTTTTGGATAGATTGGAGAGAGTTTGGCCTGTCCCTATGCGACGTCCTTTGCGCTTGGCAGAGCCGCCATCGTCAGCGCTGTCATTATTGATGCTGCCGTCGTCAAATAAAGGAGATACCGGACCTCTGCCGGCACCAGCGTGTTTCTTTCGGTGCATCATCTTGCAGCTGATAATGTTGTGTGAAGATCTCAGGTATTGCCAGGTAGGGGCTACTTGGAACTTTTTGGGCTTGGGGCTTGGGCGTGATTTTGGGGCTCATTGTCTCGGGGGCGCGNCTCTGCACTCCTCTGCACTTTAGCACGACATGGTGTTGACTGTGTGATAGGCACCATACTACTGCAACTGCTTGCTGGATCTCATTGTCTACTCTATCATCAGGTGGTGGTTGTTCGTGAGGAGCCATTTTGTCGGTAGAAGAAGCGTTATACACTGGAGCAGGGCGAGGGTGCTGTAGAGCTTCAGTGTATAATCATACAGCTCAAAAATAATTTACAAATCTAAGTATCTACTTCGGCGCCCCATCTCACAAGAGCGGATAAGCACCTCTGGCAGCCGACTCTTACCTCGATTTAGATTCATTATCAGCGGATTGTCTCCGCTGGCAGATTTATAATTCCTGAGGAAGGGCTGACTGAATGAGGTTGTGCTGATAACAACATATCAACTTGCAGAAAGGACACACGACAGAGAGACACAGAGGCAAATTTAAAGCTTCTCTCACTCTTGGATCATAGCTATATACTATTGGAACTTCGAGTATTGTTGATAGCGCATCGACCATAAAAAACAATTTACGACGATTTGATTAGACACATCAAACAACTTAACCCAAACTCTGACCGGGTATCAAAACACAATATTATACAACTCAAAGAAATATGAACAATATTGGAACAGATGGGACGGCCATTCCATATAATCCGCAACCAGGCAGTCATGCAGGAATTACCTATAATGAGCTTATTGATCGAAGTGAGGACTATGGACATCAACCAGCCCGCCCATTAGATTTTCCAACACCTTATGTTCATAGAGGAGTTCGTACAAAGGTGTTGGCATTTCATCCACAGACGGGTGAACGAAAATTTGTGGGAGTCATTCATCGTGTAGAGTTTCTACAGGGCGGAGCTGCATCGGCTGCACCTTTGGCACCGCCTCCGGGTGCCCCCCAATTTGCTACTTCACCACCTACATCGCCTAGATCTCAGTGGCCTACATCTCCTTCTGGCTATGGTGGTGGTTCACTACTTTCCTCCACTCCTCCACCGCCCCCACCACCACAAATGGCATCACCGCCACCACTTGGACAAGATCCAGATCCTTCCTCATACGTTGCATATTGGCCCCAACGCCGTCTTCAGGATGCTATATATGGTTGTGTCATAGCTTGTGTCGTTCTTAGACGGCATGTTGGAAGCGCTGCTGACGATGCCGCCCGTGCCGCCGGATACGAACCAGGCGATTCACGTGCTCCAATAGTTTGGGAAATTACAAATGAACTAGTGGCAATCAAACAGATTGAGTGGAGAAGAGTTCATGCCATGCGTGGACGATTGTTAGAAGATCCAATTAAGGAGATTGCAGCGATGCAATTGATTGGGAGTGAACATCCAAATGTTTTAGGCAGTGTAGAAGTTTTACAAGACAATGAACATTTATGGAGTGTCATGCCATTTTGTCGGGGAGGAGATTTGTTTGGTGTAGTTTTAGAAGTAGCAGAGCGACGTCAGGAAAACGAGGCCACGGAGGGAGCAGGTGGTATGCTTGAGCCTGTCGCAAGATACTGGTTTCGACAATTGCTTTTCGGTTTACATTATTTACAGTCAAGAGGGATATGTCATCGAGATCTGTCATTGGAGAATATTTTGGTAGACGTAAATCACTGTCTTATCATTGACATGGGAATGTGTTTGAGGGTACCATATTACTGTCAACAAGATCCCAGACGAACAGCCGATGTAACTGACGGGACCACTAGAAGACTGATCGTCCCCATGGGGACTTGTGGAAAGAAGAACTATATGAGTCCGGAAATTTTTGCCAATGTTACCTACTTTGATGGCTTTGCTGTAGACTTATGGGCTGCTGGTGTCATTCTGTACATAATGGTGACTGGCTTCCCACCATACGACATCCCTACGAGAGAAGACGATCGCTTTGACATCATTTGTCAAGGTGGTTTGATGAGGCAATTGCAAGCTTGGGAAAGTAAGTGTGGATTTTGCACACACATGTGTATCTTTTCATGTATATCTTTTTGCTAATCAGCCATCGCTTCAATTTCGTTTTCAGTCCATTTATCAGAAGAGATTGGCCAGCTGCTGCAATGGATGCTTAGACCGAATCCGCAAGACAGACCGACGCTGCAACAAGTAATGATGCATGAGTGGGTCATGAATGGAGATGTAATGGGCCCGCAACCTCAGCGAAGAATATAAGACGAATTAATAAACTACGATGAGCAGTTGAATGAACGGTAATATTAATCACATTCTCTACTAAGACAACTTTACTTTGCTCGAGTTATTCCCACGTAGTCTTTCATTCTTGTCCTCTTCCTCAGGGCACGGAGGTACTCAGAGTCGCTTTGCCTTCTCTCCTGCTCGCGCTTTTGTAACACCTCTGCGTTCTCGGAACGTAACTTGAATTTCATAACTGCCTCAGAAATACCCCTGCTGTCGAATGCCATTTGACTGCGATCATGATGTTTCCCGACGTCAAGTGAATTGCGACGAATAAACTGTGACAGACTTCCTGAAGCCGATGATCTCCTGGGAGGAAGAGGTGTAGGTCGATGACCTGTACTACCTGTCTGAGTAGTCTGATCCAGACTACTGTAATCTGTTTCATCGTCATCTGATTCTTCATCAGACGATTCATCGCCATCTGATTCATCGTCATCCTCCTCTTCATCACATTGCGTCAAAGACGATGGCTGATTGGCAGGCGCAGTTTGATCTTCATTATCAGTCTCGATCTCAACCACTACAGGATTACTTTCGATCTTCTTAGTCTGAGCAAAGACATATTGAAGTGACTTCGAAACTTCAGCACAGCACTTTCTCAGTATAGCTTCGTCTTCTATGCTAAAAGGTTCGAAAACAGACTCATATCCTTTACGACTATAGCTTGTCTTCATCTTTTTCTCCTTTGCGTCTCCCTTCTTCAGTTTATTCACCATCTGGATAACCCCAAGCACTGAATTATCAGAAGATAGCACGGGGTGACATAGAATGGTTCTCGTACGGAACCCAGTCCTTTTATCAATATTTTGATTGAAGCGAGGATCTTTGTACGCATTTGTAATATTCAAGCACTGTTTATTCGTAGCTACCCAGCCTGCGACTCCTGCAGTACAGGGGAAACGAATCTCTTTCAACCTTGCGTGACTCTCGTTGTCACCTACTGGTTTGAAGTATAATTCATTTGTTGAAGAATCATGTAAAAATAGGGCACAACGTTCAGCTGTGATCATCTTTTTGAATTGCACCACAACAAGACGTGTAATCGAGTCGATCTCTCTACTCAATTGAGAGCGTGCCCCATGTCGAATCTCACGTGCATACTGCGACATTCTGTTTCGCTTTTCTCTAGCAGCATCTCTGTTTAGTTTGAATGAAAGCATTTGAACCCCCTTCATCTTTGAATCTTGTTGTTCAGTGGTCCGTCGTAGTTGTGTCAGTTGTGCTCTTGAGTTTGAGAGCTTTGTGCTAGCATGAATTGATGATATTCTTCTGTCACTACTGCCCCACCCGAAGGAAGAAGTGGTGGAGGATGCTGTTGTAGAGGAAGCAACCTGTTGGCAGACATCTGAAGTTTTTCTCCTTTGGTCGGTTGTTCTCCCGAAGGCGACTTCAACTTTGTTACTCTCACGACAACAACTCCGAGGGCGTTCGAATTCAGCCAACATTTTGGACGTCCACAGGTCAACAATGACCTCTTTGTTATCATACTCCATCTCCTCTTGGTATTGGAAGAANGCCCAATCGAACAATTCTTGGTGCCACCTCCATCTAAAACAACTTATAGGGCTATTCTCCTCAAAGCGAACCTACGCAGTCAGAGAGTCCCCACAACTGCGTCCAAGTTGCTGTAACTTAGATTAGAAAGATACTAAGTATGGTGGACCTTCTCATTCGCAGAAAGACTCATGGTCTAGGCTCTAGGAGGTGACGTTGTCCGAAATCCGAGCTCTTGAAGTGCCGCAGGGACATATTCTGGCACAATCACTGGAGGTCTTACCCTTCCTCGTCGTGCACTTATATGCAAATCTAGGAATTCCACAAGTTTATCTACAAAAGCACCCGTAGGCCGAAGTAATGCCTCAATATTGTTATGTCCGGCTTCAACCCAAAATGGCTTGGCCCGCCACTCTTGCCGTATCAAAAGAAAGAGTTCCTCCCCATGCCAAAATGGTACAACTTCATCTTGCGTTCCATGAACAATAAATACTGGGCATCGAATTTCAGGTGCATATGACACATTAGGAAATTTGTCACCAGGACATGTGAATCTAAAATTGAATGCGACGCGATATGCACTTAATAGCGGACTTTGCAGTATCACACCAGCTACGCTTCGACCCTCCCGTGCAGTTTTGGCTGCCAGATAACACGTTGGACCAGATCCCAATGATCTCCCGTACAGTACAATCTGTTCTGGTAAAACATTCCTCACCGTCGTTAAATATTTATATGCCGCCTCAATATCGGCATAACATGATGTTTCCGCCGGAGTGCCCTGACTCTTTCCGTATCCAGTATAATCGTAGACTAGGATATTTACCTTCAGTACTCGTGCTAAATCATTGAACCACTCGTAAATCATGCCAAGGTCCTCGGCATTCCCGTGAGAGAATAATATTGTTACCTGAGCATTGGGCCGTTCAATAAAAAACGCCGGTATGCGACTTCCGGTAGACGTGTTGAGCCAAAAGTGACGCGACGGGTGCAGATATGTTGGCGTTGGGGGTTGAAACAGGAGAGATGATATCATGTCTCCCATAATGTAATGGCCTCTGCGTGTATAATGAAATAATAAAGCTTTGATGTCACTTTTGAACCTCTCTTGATGTCTGGCACAGAGAGTGTTATTTTACTCGAGTTTTAAGGTCACCAAAATGGGACAATATTATATAATAGACAATAGCAGATGCGGCTCCTTTTATTTAAGACGTTGTGGTGCTTTCACTGACTCTCCTTAGGACGTTGCTCTTCCTTTGGCTTGTTGTGTTGCTTGTTAGTTGTTTACTGTTTTCAGTGTTGTGCAGTTAGTAGCATGTATGTAGATAGATTATTTTATTTTAGTTACTACTCTCTAGATACAGTTAGTAGCAAGTACCTCTCTAGCTAGAGATAGAGGTAGCGAGTAGCGAGTTTTGCTAGCTTCTTATCTTGTGCGTTGGGCGTTGGGAGATGGAGATGAGAGATGAGAGGGCGAAGGTGAACAAAACTTATTTGGCGAGCGAGGGAAGTGAAGAGAAGATAAGTAAGATGGCATGAAAATGACATCGTCTGCCATTCTTTCTGTTCTATTTTTATCTACTATGTATATGTAATTATTGATTTGCATTCCTGAAGAACTTGTACCCTTTTCCATTTCGTTCTTATCGTCTTGTTTCCATCATCTTCATCTATCATAAATATCGTGCGTAATATGTTTTCGTATTTATCGATGCAAGCGGCGAGTGCGATTGCAATCCCCATCAATCCTACGACTCATCTGGACGCTGAATGGGTGAAAATTTCAGTCCATCTCTTTGTTCATTACTCTCATGATCACTACTTCCAGCAATGTCTGCTTGGAGAGGAGGAAGAGGATAAGGAGGAATGGACCCAAATTCGTAGCGAAAGCCAGTAGGGTTATCTTCAAATCCTCGAGAAGTACTTAGAATACCGTCACGGGGTGGGTAATATGGTGGAGGATAAGGTGGATAGTAAGGCATTGGCATTAGACCATGAAAGTCATCCTCGTCTTGACTTGGCAATGCTTGAGGTCCTTTAGGAGGCGGAGGTGGTGGGTAAAGAGGATAGTAAGGAGGGGGAAAGTAGAGGCTGGGATCAAAGGGAGGTATGTCACTGGGACCAGAAGACATTGAGTTGTCCATTTCCGTACATGGTTGCGATGGATATGTCACCTGCTGTTCACCGCCTGCTGGAGAAGTAGGACATCCTGCCGAATCAAAAGGAAAAGGAGCAGGCAGCCCATACCCATAATATTCAGGAGGATATTGGTATGCAGGAGGCCCACTCCACACTGGAGGAGGTGGTGGAGGCATATTTCCATACCTATGAGGATCGTAAGACATGCAGCCATCGTAAAATGAACTTCCATGAGTGTTCCTTTCAGGTTCAGGGCTCCCTTTCTTCCTCTTCTTCTTGTTTTCATTATTAGACGTTGTTTCGAGGCGGACATGTGTTGGCAGATCTTGATCCTCCTCCTGATCAACTTGATCCTCCTCCTGATCAACTTGATCCTCCTCCTGATCTTGATCCTCCTCCTGCACCGGCGACATACTGTAAAAATCTGGTTCCTCGCATTCGACCTTCTTTTCACCAGGCAATGGCCGTCGTATGGACTTCAATAACTCAGGCTGTCCTCGTAGAAATAGTTCATGATAATAAGAATTTCGATCTGGGCCATCTCTTTTCAATCTTCTGAAACCCCAGCCGTTACTCTGGCGAACAAATGATTCGAATTTGGTTTGAGAGAAATACTTCGGACATACCTCTTTCATGAAAATATCTCTTTTATGAACCTTCCAAGATCGACCGTGAGGCTGCCATGAGATTGCGTGATGATTGTCTGGGTCTGCAAGAATGGCGTATAGTTTCACTGGGAAAGTGACCGCATCGTCACCCTTGTCTAAGAGTATCTCTCCATCCTTCTGCCTCTCTGCACAAATCAAGTTCGGACGGGAGGAGTGTGCTTGTGTAGAAATAGCATCCGCTGCTGCCAGCGGGTCACTTTCAACTCTCTCCGGTGGTAGTAGCTCCCCTTGTTTTGATGATGGGGTGCTACTCCTCAAATTCTCCTCGGCCAGTTCCTCTTCTTCCGCAACAACAATGGGATGGGTAGTTATTGGAGACGGCACCATAGGTCGTTGGCAAGCGGCATCATGTGATTGTGCATCATCCCCTCCCATCGGCGGCTCCTCTTGTGGCACACTAGCATCATCATCATCATCATCATTGCTGTTGACATTTGCCATGCTCACGGCATCTTTCTCATGGGAAGAAGGAGGCATATGAAGAATGTTCAGTGCTTTATATTGTGAAGAAAATCATGAATATCATTTAGCTACTGGTTCTTTTCTTTTTCGCCTCCATCGGATCGGCTGGAGAGGGTGTAGCACACAAAGCAACCACAAGGGGCGCGTCTATGCGCTTTTTCTCGTTTCTCCTATTTTACATTTACTGGAACGCCGTATCATCAAAATCATCCTCAAAAGCAACACCTTTGCCTTCTTCATTCGATGACATTAGCCTCTCAAAAACATTCCTTGCCTCTTCTCTCGAAAAAGGCGTTGAAGTTGTTGTTTCCTCCCCACCGTCTGCCGAATCCTTAACAAACGCAGACTGTAGCATCTTTTTCGCCTCAAGTCGCTGTCTCTCACTATCAACACACTCTCTCAATACTATTAATCTATCCGCATACGTGCGCGCTTGAACTATGCGCTGCATGTGTATGGCACGTTCCAACGCCAGCGGTCCCAATTCCTCCGTTGCTCGAGCTTGAATCAATTGTAATTCTCGCTGCAAGTCAGGACTCAACTCATCAAAGTCTATTGTCAGTGCACCGCTGTCATCGTCATCATACAAGCTAAATTTCTCACTCGAGTCCCTACCTTTCGACAAAAACTCAGCCAACTTTGACTGGAGATCTTTTTGCATCTCAGTTTGTGCTGCTTCTAATCGCTTCTCTACAAATTGTGACCATGCAGCTGCCGACAGCCAAATCCCTACCGGTCCGATACCGAAAGTCTGCACGGAGACACGTGTAAACCTGCATTCTTCTTTCATCTCGTGTTGCAGTGAGACTAGTTTGGTAAAACTTTCACGCAGTCCACGTTCTTCCTTTGTAAGAGAGTCATCAGAACGCCGTTCTACAAGAATCTTAGGGGCCAATGGGATTTGACCTGACGATTGCTTGTTGCTTTCAGCGCCACTACCATTCAAGCTTGATCCCAACGCCATCAGTAAGTCATCTTTGATTCTATCAGGGTCAAGATTTTGCTGTTTCTTGAACGATTCTCCAACTGCTGAACGTAACTCATCCTTGATCCGAGCGACTGCACTTGATATGTCCTTGCCGACTTGTCTTTTTAGTTGTTCTTCCATCTTCATAGCCGTGCTAAATGATGACGACGAAGAAGGCTGTCCATCTATCCCTGCTTGGAGTTCCGATGAAGACTTCTCGGCACTCACCATGTTCTTCTCTCTACCTTTTGGTTCATCTGTTACAATATCAACAACGGAAGCTTCTGCCATAAGATATTCTTCTCCGTCGGGTCCATCTTCCCAACACTGTGGATTAACAAATCTATGTATTTTGACTCGCCCTATACAGTCATGCGTCGCTTCATAATGAGTCTGCAAGAGAATATCCATGATATCGTCACTGCCACCCTCAACATCACCTTCACGTGCCTCAACCATTATTTCTTGCAATTCTGCCAAGGATATACTCCCATCCTCACCACTGACATCATACGAGGCAACGGCCGCTACCTCATCCAAATCACGCAACTGCATTAGCAAACCATATTCAGCAAATACTCCCTCTTCTTGAGGACTTGCTGCAGTAACTATGAATCTACGTTTCTCATCAGGATCGGGTGGAAGAGGCACACTTGTATCACCAGTCTCCTTGGCACGTCTTATAGCACTCTCCCTCTTCTTACCATAGTAACTCCCAACACGTAGCAAGTCATCGTAAAGCTTTTTATACCGAGGTTCCGCTATTGTAAACACATGCCCTTTTGTGTGAGGCAAAAATGAGGACGTTCCAGAGAATAATGGACCAAATGTCGATGTCATGGAGGTAAGCCCAAGACCCAAGTAATCGTCTTTATAATTCATGCTACTGATTTCATCAGCAGATGAAATTGCGTCCAACGTATCATATCCATCTTGATCATCGTTATTCATTAAAAAACCATCAAGTCCATGCACCATATTCATCGGTAGTACAGGCAATATATCAATATTTTCAAATCCAGGCGGAGGGGAAGGTGTTGTTGCAGCTTCGTACCGATCCTGATCATCACTTTCTCTCCGAGATTCCGATTTTGTAAATGATGGATGATAAGGTTGTTTCCCTAATGTGACCGACGGTAGCCATGATATCTTATTTAGATTGGTTTGCAAGTCATCATAGTCTTCTTCTTCTTCATCGTTATAATATTCATCATCATGAGAATCTCTACTCATGTCATGGCCATGGTGGAAGGACGATCTTTGACGTCTATGCCTAAACACTGTCTGTTCATGATGAAATATATTATGATAGACGTCGGTGGTTGTTGTTGAAGAAGAAGAGGCCACTCTTCTTGGCTGTACGAAACATGGTGATGCAGCAACTGCAGCTGCTGCCGAGCCGCATGTAGTAAGGAGCTGGATTGGCCTTTTCATCTTCACAGATGCTACATTCAAGATACAACAATGACAATGGACTTAAATATTGCCTTCTCCATTCGCTTCATTCACCAAGATTCATCAGGGCACACGGGAGATGCTTGTCAGCTTGTTGCTTTTCCTTTTTGTGTTGTGGTTGTTTGGTGGTGGTGGTTCCAGCTGTCCTAAAACCCAGAACAGCGATACAATTGTACTAATTCCCTCATACCTATCGCAGAATTGAATTAGGTAAGTACGTGTCGGGGTCTTTCCTCTACACGTCGCCTCGCCTCCTCAAAACAAGCCAATGCTCTGACCGCTCAGTGCTCAGTGAAATCATAAAAAGAACAAAAACAACATCATGTGCCGACCAAACAACTCAGCAACACTGGACCAACGTCCAGTCCGCCTCCTCCTTACGCAAGAATCTTTTAACTCCGCCCTGCCCCAGAAGGATGATTCCAACAAGCTCCTGCAACACTCGGCTCATACATACGGCCTCGGAGGTCCCGACTCCATCTCCACCATCCTTACAGTCTCCGTCAAGGTCATCATACTGTTCGCAATTGAACACTTGGTACGAATTATCATCGAGAAAAATTCACATATCGATCCAATCCTAACTGTCGAAAGGAATCGTCATGTTATGGCCAGACACATCGCCGTAGACTTCATCAGTCTTTCCATTTGTGCCTACATTGCCGTTAAGAACAGACATTCAGTCTGTGGAGAGTTATTTACACATGGCATGAAATGGGGCAAGTCAGATTCAATGAGTGACAATGACTCAGAATCGCGCGTGTTTACATACCACCCAGCAAGTCAGCGACTTATGGTATGGTTCTGTGCATATCAAGCGAAGAATATGTATGATTCAATATACTGGGATGATGGGATTGAATTTATAATCCATCACATCTTTGCTGGACTTGCATGCTGGGGAGGCATGTTTCCAGGTTGTTGTCACTTTTATGCCATCTTTTACTTTGGTCTGTCGGAGATATCCACTGCGATTTTATGCTTATTGGCCAACTTTGATGATCAGTTTGGAGTGCAAGGTCTTGACAAGGTGTTCCCTAAGACAAAGATCGTGCTTGGGGCACTCTTTGTTACCTCATTCATCTTCTTCCGGTGCATCATGTGGCCATTTGTCACACATCACTTCTGGAAGGATACTTCCAAGGCATTGACTAGCAACAATCCTCTCGCTGCAGCTCGGAAAAACTTCCTTCATTTACTTCGATTTTGCTGTGCTGGATTATCCTTGATCCAGTTTGTCTTTGTTGCTATGATTGTACAGACTGGTAAAGAAGAATTGGCTAAATTGATGAATTAAATGACAAAATAAATGGGTTTGTTTCTATTAGGTACATATACAAACATCTAGATCATCCTGTCATTATGCACTCTACTTATATGATTGCGTCATATATAGTTTTTATGCGTTCCTCTCTGGAGAATGAGGCTCCTTTGCAAGCTTCAGACCTGCCACTTGTCCTTCAAGTAAATAGCAAGCCGAGGTCACTGCACAGAATGGCAGTGTAAGACATGGTACACCGTGCATTTGAAATGCCGGCTGTAATGCTCCAAACAAGGCAGCTGAAGCGGCAGCTGAACCAGCACTCAAATAAACAGACTCGCGTGAGTGAACGAAGAAGGTCCCCACAGCCATTGATGCCAGTGCAGAGTTGTATCCCCAAAGGCCGTTTATCACATCTGAAGGATCAGCTCCAAGTAAAATACCCACAAGACAGCCAAGCGAACTTCCTCCTAAGGCATGACATGCCAACTTTGGTGAATACATTCCAATGCTTCCAATTATTCCCACACCAGTTAAGGCATTGTTCACAACAAAAATTTGAGAAATTCCCACGAACACGGCATTACACAGTGATGCGGCATTAATAGCAACAACATCCGGAACCATCGACTCAGCCATTTCTAGTGGTTTCATCCGCAGCAGTGAAGTCAATGCTACAGCGTTGAAGGACCACGTCCACTGTGGCTGCGAGAGCGCTTTATTTAATGAAGCACAAAACACCGATGTTGCCGATGCACCCACAATTGTGTATGCCACCCCCAACGGTGCAAACGAAGGCCCGAAGACGGACATTGCACAGCCAATCAGGGCACCATTATACCCAAGTAATCCATCACTACATGATTGTTGATTCAAGCCAATAGAGTGGGCTGTAAAAGTGGCCGTGCATGCTCCTAAAGCTGCATATATTGCAAGTGTTGGATCACCAATAGCGAGGCTTGCCAGTATGGCTCGGCTTGAGTTTGTGGAGTTTAAGAAGATTACCTGCCCTAATGATCTAACCGTTGCGTCTATCATGATGTGTTTATTTGTTGCAATTATGGATGGTTTGCCACTAGCTCCGTCATCATCATCTTGTGAAGCATTTTTCTTCTGAGCGGAGTTGCTACTGAACATTAATTGAGTAGAATTGTAGTAGATAGATGAATAAAATGAGGACCCGCTTCTTCCTAGGTCATAACGTTGCAACCTTAATGTTGGACGATTGCGTTTGCAGATCAATGATAGGTAAGACCTCATGTTAGAAATATATATGTTCTTGTTCTGTCCTTGCCACGTCAACGAGTTGTTTAAAAACACACGCCACTGAAGCCATTCAAACTAAAATAATAATGTAGGTTATTACTTAGTCCACTCCCTTCGTTCATCATAGCTGCACGGCTCGTACTGTTGCGTGCCTACTGCTTTTGTTTTTTTTTGCTTTTTGCGTTTGCCTTTTGCTTTCTCACCTCTCTCTCTTCTCCCTTCCTCTTTTCTGTTCCCGCCCCAAGGTTAACCTTCAATCTAATAGTTTCAGTTTTACATGATTGCAAAAATGCCTAATAGTAAAACTAACGTCATTTGTATGTAAGTTTTTTCGGGAAGATGTGGATTTTCATAGTCATTGATGTGCACGAAATCTTGCTAGCTAGCCGCATCCCTTTTACTGATTAGCTAGAAGTTCAAACTGAGTCGAGTCATTATCCTAAAACTACTATACACAAAGAAGTGTGTTGTCTCACAACGTCTTAGAAGACACAAAAAATGGGAAATTTGAACCTAATCAGGTTAAAATCAAGAACCCGGAAGCAACGAAACTCTGCCTTCTGACTTCTGCAGACACCACAACACTTGATGGATCTGACCATAACGATTGCATTCCACCAAATAATGGCATAGGTACTACCTAATGGCATAATTCACCGAAGAGATAAAAAATAATATGGTTTCAACATTTCAACAACCGGCGGCGGCAGTGGCACCGCAAATGTTTGCGTCGCAACAAGTGGTCGGTATTAACGACCACCATCAACACCAGCAGCAGCAACAACACTTCTTGGCATCGGCGTTACCAGCTCAACCGACGCTGTCGGCTCCACAAAACATCCAATTGGGAGAGGGGTCCGCCGTAAATACAGCATGGGGAGGAGGCGGTATATCCGCAGCCCCAACGAATGGTCACTACTTGGCATCCAACGCCACGGTAATCTCCAACTCCTCTCACAACACAATACATTCCATTAATAATCATTCTAACCCCCAATTTACGCAACAGAGACAGCCCAGCTCATCGGTAGTAGTACAGCTCCCCCCTTCCCAGCAACCGACCCGCTCAGATGAGGGGAGTGCGGTAACCCATCCCGTTCCCGAGTTCTTATGTCATCTCTTCTCCATGGTGACAGATCCGGCTCTGTCGCACTTGATATCATGGGCAGTACCTACTCAAAACGAGCAGGACAATTGTGGAGGGGGGTTTGAAAATATTGGCAAGGTTGTGATCCATGATCCGAAGACTTTGCAAGATTTTATTCTGGGCAAGTACTACCGACACTCGCAGTATTCGAGTTTTCAACGTCAACTCAATTACTTCGGGTTCAAGAAAAAAATACATGGGGGCAAGAAGGGCAAGCTCTGCCCCTGTTCGTATGTGCACGAGGGGTTGGGAACTGAACCAAGTACTTTGTTCTCACTCAAGAGACGATTGAGGGTAGGGGGCTCGTCATCCTCCTCGAACTGTAGTAGCAAGACGAAGAAAAGTTCTGATAGTGTCAAGAAGTCGTTACAGTCCAAGGCGCCCACCCACTCCCCAAAGAACAAGAAAAAGACGGCTGCCTCGGTCACGTCTTTATCTACCTCATCGTCTGCCACTAATTCTCCAAGAGTCACCAATAATGGGCACCAAAAAATCATCGTCAAGGGACCAGCATCAAATGAGGCCGTGATTGTCAAGGATTCGAACCATTCTAATTTCCTTACTACACTCCCTCTCCCGTATACTAATATCCACCCTCTTCCAACAAGTTACAACGAAGGTCAATTTTCAGCTCTTGTTGGTAATCCCGCCCCTTCTGTTGGTGCCATTCCCATGACTCAATTGCCCAGCAACAACTGGGTACAAGTAACAGTGGGAAACGGCAACAATATGTTAATGCCCTTCCAGCCACAACTTCAAGTTGGTATTAGTAATTTCCACCAGCAGCTCTTCAATACCAATGCTGCCTCCTTAAGTCCTCCGAATGTCCAAGGGGGTGCTCACAATGTCCAAGGGACTGTTGCTCCACCTGCTAGCTCTACGAATATTACTGCTACTGCTAATTTCAATTCCACAAGCAAGGACCTTGGTAATGAAATCACCATCGCGAGAGCGAACGAAGTCGCCCGAGCAGCCCAGAAGGCACTGGAACGTGCCTATCGCAAGAGGAAGCAAGAGGCCGCGGATGAAGATGTAACAGCCTCCAAGAAAGAGGGTGCCACCGGTGCTGCCGCTGTTCAACAATATCAGCAGCAGTTGCAACCTCCTCCACCTCCGCCTCCGCAAGTACAGCAGATGCTACAGCCTAATCAGTTCCAAAATTTGGTGCAGCAGCAGCCTGGCTACATGGCAATGCAAAATCCCCAGCAGACGATACCACCATCAACTTCAATGGAATATACTCCAGGGAATGTTTTTAATGCAATGAACAATGTTTCTGCGGATGCGCCACAGACACAAACTGTTGATTATTCTGCCATGGGGAAGCAAGTATTGACCCAGTTCAATCCCCAATATGCACACCTTGGCGGTGCAACGTTCCCTCATGCTCCACCAACAACTGAGGTACCTATGGCGGCGCCCCCTCCGCTAATGAATGCTGGTGCTACTGCATCAATGGGTACACCATCACTGGCAACTAATTACGCAAGGATAAGTTCTTCTAGAGCGAACGGAAGCTCGTCACCCGTCATGTTTGATGATATGTTCAGCAAACTCCTTAGCACGACATTGCCTCCTCCCGAGGAGCTGTTTGATGACTCAAGTACTGGCCAATTATCGGACTTCAATGAGGAATTGCATGCATTAGGCTAGAGACTATGTCCATGAGCCAATTCGTTATTCCGTTGAGCCAATGCGCACAGGAATTCGATTGCCTACCATATACACCATCTTTTTTTTTGTGATAAAATGATGCGAAATAAATGTAAATTCATATGTAATGCTACAAACCTATGTTAGTTATCCGTATGTTGAATGTGAGGGTATTTACAAATAAACAAATTTCAACTCTAATCTTTCTTCCAACAAACGCCGGGCAGCTCATCCATGTATTGAACACGGGAAGTGCTAAGCTTTCCATTCTCATATGCCTTTCGTTGAGCATCAATCNAGCTCATCCATGTATTGAACACGGGAAGTGCTAAGCTTTCCATTCTCATATGCCTTTCGTTGAGCATCAATCCACTTCATTATTTCTACATTACTTGATAAATATTCTTCTATATCACCACCGCCTTCAGCTACCTCATTCAATTCGTCAAATATCTCTCTATACTTACTCATAAACGAGCTACCACATTTGCGCGTGGAAATCCATTCAAACTCCACAGCATCTAACTTGGAAACTTGATCATCAGGCAGGTCATCTGTACGTTTGAGTCGTCGCAACATGGTGACCCACGCACCTAGCTCAGGGTCTGGATCATATTTCTTTGGGATTTGAAATGTTTGAAATTCCTGCTGATAATCCAACAGCTTTGCAAGCATTTCATCAAAATCACATTCATAATACACATCCTCAAATGAATGAAAGCGAAAGCCAATGTCAGTCAACAACTCTGTCTCTGCTGCGGTGAGTTTGTTCTGAAAGTGGAGTCGTCGTAAAGTTTTGCAGCGTTTTCCGTCTGAGGATCCTAAGGGAATGTTGGGATTCCCAAATTCTTCCTTGTGAGCAATCAACGCAGGATACACTTGCTCGAGCACAGGTGATACTACACAGTTAGGGAGCTTGATTGTTGTATCACCAGTATTCTCTTCATCCACAGCTGATTGAAGTTGGAAGCTGTTCGTGTGAGTTGTCGATAGTAGGAAGGCATTTGCCTGAGCTGTCGCGAGCAGCAAGGTCAGTACTTTGGCAGAAAATTGCATCACGCCGGGAAACAAGTGAGTTTATCTCGCGATGTGATTATTATTATGTTATCAGCCAGTATCGATGATTGTGAATCGCAGCTAAGTACTTATGAATGACAGCCCATCACCAACGCCAGAAGGGCAAAGCAGGCTCGCTATAAGGCAGAAGAAAAAGAGGCGGAGGGCGAAGTGCAAAAAAGAAGGCTTAATAGGGAGTCTTGAGTAGAAGACATCAGAAGGAAAGAAGGAAGTTTTGAAAGGAAAAATACTTGTTGCTCTAAT
>JALLBI010000044.1:0-23163 GCA_036940125.1 Mediolabrus comicus
ATACTTGGAAGATCTCTAGTATCAGGGGCTTTGTAAACGTCGGAACAGCAGCATCCGAGTGGAGTAGGTACACATCTTGTTGTAAGTTGAAAGAACTCTATTAATAAGGTGCCAAGACACAACATGAGGCAGGAAAAAATAAGGTGCACGTGACATAAGCAGCGTCATATCTCCATTAAACAACTGCTAAGCACCACTCCATTTCCTTCCCTCGAAAGAATGATTGGTGACAAACTTCGAAAATCGCCTGTTACGTGATTTTGAACACCGGTCCGCAACACATGCACCATCACATCGTGACAACAACCTAGCAGCTTCATTTGTTGCAATTGTATCTTCTCCAAGTTGGAAACACATGCCCATCCGCAATCTATCGATGGTAGGAGATCAGAAGAGGAGACAACAGTGTCAGAAGTTGTTGCCAATGATGTCGATGTTACCGATGATACTTTCTTGTAGTAAGAAAATGACGGCCACCAAGATAGAGAGAATAATGATTCTGCTCCTGCCGCAGTTACATGACATTCATTTGTGTGGTGGATGAATTTATCAAGTTTGCGCCGCCGACGCCGCCTATGACCTTTTCTATAACTCAATCTCTTCTTGTATTCGTTTGACAGTAATCTCTTGTCATCATCGTCATTCTTATTGGCAGGCAATGAAGTCGATAGAGTTGGATAGTGGTAGCGCAGTGTTTCAGGCCGTATGTGCGATGAGAGGCACGTTCTTTGAGGAAATTGAAACGCAAACACAACACAGCAGTTGTTGTGATGGTTATGATCACTCCAGCATAGGAACACCGAGATGAATGCTGCTAGTAGACAAAAGATAATGGAAGATATGGATCGCCTGGTGTATGATGTCATGCTAATTCTGTGAAGCAAGAAGCAATAAGTAAGCCTTTCAGCTCACAGTTTTAGTGGGAAACAGTGAGGCCTATAGAAAAAGTAAATTGCAATTTTGTAGGACTTCAATACAAAAAGTGCGCCGTAGAACGTATTTTGCTGTAGGTCACGTTGATAGCTTTCTCCACAAGATTGAAGCACTGGCCTGGCTATGGTAGCATTGGGCCAGTTGGCAACTGGCCTTGCTTTTATTTGCTTGCTACTTCTTACTACATATTATGACATAAGTAGTGTCGGCATTAGCATAGCATCTAGAGAGCTTGAATTGCTGACGTTTACCTACACTCGGACCGGCCGCTTACTTGTGGACGGGGGCATTACATCACAATAATGTTGTCGGAAACACGGAAAACGCATGGAAAAACTAAACTAGTAGCTTTCGCCCTTATCGCGGCTTGGTTGTTACTTTCTCTACACTACAACCTATATAATGGATACACTCAAACGGACCACAATGAAGTGGCGGCGTCACGTCTGAAGAATGACTTCGTCCGTGGTAGAAGTACCAAAGAAGAAGAAGAAGAAGAAGAAGTTGTTCTTCATGATGAGGATGTTTCCGTCATCGGCAGCGATCACAGTCATAGCTCTAGTGGATCTCAAATATTTACTGAGGAATCAGACGCTGCATCATCATCAATGCCGGCATCATTATTTACACCCGTCACCGAGCAACAGCTGCACAATGGACGAGTTATTCAAGAATTATCAAGGCGGGTATTATCAAGAAATATTGCCCAGTCTAATGTCATAATTGTATCGCCTGACTTTATAGATGCACATGTCATCACTGCTGCAAGTACTAGTAGTCAAAGACGTGAAAATGTGGCACACAACTTCTTATACCCTGCCAAATTGGCCATTGAGCAGGGTCATACAACACATCTATTGCCTACAACTACCAAACTTTCCCTTGGTTGGAAAAGTCAAGATCAAGACGTTAATCTCAGTGGAAACAATAAGAATGATACCACACCGACAACAAACATACAATATTACAATTCTACATCAGTCAGTTGGATATTATTGGCTTACTTTTCCACTACTTCCACCTCCACTTACGCGTCAGAAATGCAGAATAAGAATAACAACGATGGAGGTATACAGCAGATGGTATCTATTGATGACATATTATCCCCATTAAACGCTGCCAAATGGCTTGGACAGACTACAATCACCTATCTTGTATTTCCCATTCATGCTACAGCGTCTGTACCCATCTTTGGCAATGGAGAGGAACGTTATGAATACCTTCGAGACTACCTACGGGATGCGAAAGTTTCATTCAGCGGGCTAACTGCGGCACAAACTTTATTACATCAGAATTACAAACTTCAGCTATTATCAACCTCACATCATTTTGATCCTAAACCCATGAAAGTGAATAATGGTGACTCAGACACGGGAGGAGGAGAAGAGTTTGTTTATGGTCCCAACTCGTTGTTTATGTCTGCCAAAGCTGTTCATCGCTACCTATACCAACGTGTTATGCAAGTTTTGGAAGAAGAGGTTAAGAATGTTCTCGATTACAATCCACAGCGGAAGTGGAGACATCGACGGGCGAATATTAGTGAAAGGATCAATGAACACAACAGCAGAACGCTTGAGGTACATTTTCATTCTCTCCTTTTTGCCACACAAGGACTTGACCTTGCCATTCCTGCGCGATCTACGGGATACACAGATGTTGGTCAGCACAAGGCATGTCAAGAGGTTAGCGGAAAACCATATAATCGGCGGAAAACACGGTGTGATCCAAAATTGACCCCAAGAGCACTCAATGATACAATTTTTCTCTCTTGTCCAATCAGACACAACATGATACAGCTACAATTTGGAAGTATTGACCCAAACAGAAGCACTAGATTGGAAAAAAGAAATGGGATATCTATCACTCTAAATGGGCAACGGTTGAAAAATCAGGATGTACATTCAGGAGAAATAGAAGTGTGGTCATCTTTGTCAAGCTCTCCAGATTTGAGTGAAGCGGTCTGTGTTAAGGCAAATAAGAATTCTATATTGCCGAGTGTGGCGTGTAGGACCAGGATTGTTCCTGTAAACAACATTAGCACTGCACAAGTTTCAGCTGATAATGTTGTCAAGATGGATGAAGAACGACCCAACCTCCTCTTTATCATGATAGATCCATTGTCTCGCATGCAGTTAAAGCGATCCCTTCCGAACACCTGGGCCCTTTTAGAATTGCTTGGGTTCGTCGATTTTGTACACTATACCAGTGTCGGGAACAATTCGGGACCAAATCAAGCGGCGCTGTACTCAGGGATGAAGTTGGAGGGAGGTCGGCAAGACATTAAAAGCAGCGAGAACTTCAAAGATGGATCCAAAAGAAGGGTGTGGTTGTGGGATCGTCTAAATGATGCGGGTTATGTAACAATGAAGTTGGAAGACGGTTGTGTTAGGTCAGTTTCTTCCTTGCTCAAGTTGTTCGCATTTGAATCTTCGTCACTCATCTCACATTTTTCATTCTATGTTTGTATAGCAATAGCAACATGGTCCAATCAATCAAGCCACAGACACAACACGGAGAACAGTTATCCGAGATGTTCTGCTACAGTTTCGATCGACCCAACTGTCTTGGTGGTAAGCTCATGGCCGAATATGCAGTAAACTACACGCAACAATTTATAGAAACGTATGACAGAAACAACCCGACTTCCAACCATGCCAAGCCCTGGGCAGCATTTCTGAGCTTCGTTGACTCTCACGAGGACAGTCTGACGTTGATCGGCTATTTGGATGGTGTATTAATGGAGTTTCTTCAAAGCATACCGCTGAAAAACACAATGATTGTCTTTGCTTCGGATCACGGTCTTCACTACGGACCAACCTTTGCATCCAAATCCGGGGAGATGGAGCGTGC
The DNA here is from genome assembly GCA_036940125.1 of Mediolabrus comicus. Classification (NCBI taxonomy): domain Eukaryota; phylum Bacillariophyta; class Thalassiosirophyceae; order Thalassiosirales; family Thalassiosiraceae; genus Mediolabrus; species Mediolabrus comicus. Next base: position 3,784 of record JALLBI010000044.1, read on the forward strand.
TATGCCAAAACTATCAATTCGGATACCTACCTTCCAGAAACAGATGCAGGCGAGATTACAGAACAATGCAAAAATGTTCACATCCGCATTTGATGTGCATAAAACAATCCTTGATGTCTTGTTGAGAGAAGATCACAATGAGTTGCCAGGAATGTCGCTCCTTAAGCCTCTTCCCAAAACTCGAACTCGATGTCAGACCACAACCGAAATTCCATCTCAATTTTGCCCGGCTGTGTATAAACAAAAGCAGCAATGTCAGTTCATGCAAGACCCCCCTTCGGTATTCTCATTCTACTCAGATATACATCAAAGCAATCGACCCAAGTGGCCAGCCCGCTGTCCCATTAGCAGAAACCACAGTATCGATGACAAACAGATCGGATGTCAGTGCGCTACAAACGAGAAGGCTTGGTTTGAATGTTCTCACGTGTTACGTGAAGACTTCCAGAGCAGCATAGACCCTCAACGAGAGAATTTTTCTCTGCGATCTTGTGGGAATCATGAGTTAGATGAGAGCCTCGAATTCAAAATTCACGTGAGGAAGGATGAAGAGTTGATAGCAAAGCGCGAGTCTCTAGCAGCCGAGAATGCTGCTGGTACTATTTCTGGAAAGTACAGTGACCAGGCCATTCAAGCTTCCTACGATGCACAGCCAAATATCCTATTTTTGGAGATCGATTCAGTATCGTTATCCTTTTCGGAACGTTTCTTTCGCCACACTTGGAGACTGCTCCAAAAACACAAAATCCAATCAATAGAGGGACGCTCGTCCTGTCCAACAGGCTGGTGTGCTGGAATGTTCAATCAAACTTCTGTTGTTGGCCAGAATTCTATTGTCAATCAATTGGCAGCTCTATCAGGGTGTCTTGACTTTGATGTAGCAAAAGAAGAGCTACAGGAATACAAAAAGAGTGATAGTGGCGCAACGTCGTACTGTCCTGCTGGCGGATCAAATTCACTAGGTATGGATAAGAATACGACAACAAAAGTGAAAAACGATCATTGGATATTTGCCGTGGCCAAAAATCTCGGGTACATCACTTTCTTTGGGGAAGAGTTTTGTTATGAAGAATCACCTTATGTGGTTCAGACTCAGTCGGCCTTTACATTAGATGTGGACTTCTCTCTCGACAACCTTTTTTGTCGCCTTGCCGAGAACTGGCTCAAGGCTAATGGTAAAGTGAACTCTGGGATGAGAACATATGGTGTAGAATACGATGAAGATGAGGTGCCTGATTCTTGTTTTGACGGTAAATCTCGAGGGGAGATAGCCCTTGAATACATTACACAAATGTGGGATGAATATGATTCAATTCCAAAATTTGCTTACCTAAATGCTCTTGCGGCCCATGAGTGAGTTTTGACGTGTATATGACTATATTATATGTTCGATGTGAGTTGTTTGTATCAAGTCAGCTAATCTTCATCTTTGACTCGTCGTCTGTGTATCAGTTACTCTCTGGATGCGGCTCACGTGTCTTTGAGCGCTGAAAATTACGACATAACTGTCTCCCGTTTTCTGAGGAATATTATGGAGAGAAGTGATGGAAGAGATACATTTATAGTTCTTCGCTCAGACCATGGTTTGCAAGGAGGTCCATATCCAATAGATTATTCCACACAAATCGAGCACATGCGTCCTTTTACGACCATAATTGCTCCAGCAAATCATCCAAGCTTATCTATCGAACAATTTGCATCGAATCAAGATAGACTTGCTACAGGATTTGATATTTACCATTCTATTCGATACCTGATGTCTACTTCCATTTCAGCAGACCAGAAAGAATCCAAGCTTCTCTTTGATTCCGGCATTCCTCGATGGTCATACAATCTGTTTCGCGAGAGTATTCCTCTTACCCGTGGTTGTAAAGAAGCAATGATACCAACGTAAGTGGTGACTTGAGAATATGCACCCTTGCCATAAGAGATACTTCTCACTTAACTAACTTCACCTCATTTGTTTGTCCATGAAGGAGATTCTGCCCGTGCATTGACGAGCGTATAGACATGGCTCCAGGATTTTATGTAGGCCATTCGGAACAAAACATGAAACTGGGCTTGCCAGAGCTGAATTATGATTGGGATAAGCAACAATTCATTGCAAAGAAACTCCCTGGACGACTGCTACCACGACAAACAAAAAGCAAATATGAAGTCGCACTAAACACGGACATTTCACCCCCGGTATGCAACACCACACTTCGTAATTATATTGATGAGAAGATGCTTCAAGAATCATGGAAGCTTATCAACAATATCACCTCTCTTTTTCCTGGGGCAGATGTTAGCGGAGGCATATTCCTGTATCCACGGCAGACATTACTACTTACCTATCTTGTGCAGCGAGAAGTTTCATCAAGGGCAAGGGGATTGATTCAAACACAAAAGACGCAGAAACGTTTCCGCATTTGCGAGACAGGCTTTGGTTCTGGCCATTCAGCTGCATTATTTTTATCAGCTGCTGCAAATGTTGAAGTAGTGACATTTGATAAATTTGAGAGGCCTTATCAAGACGCTACCTTCTACGCTCTTCGCAGTGCGTTTGGGCAACGACTCACTCGTGTTGTTGGAGATAGTTGCAGGACAGTCCAAAACTACAACAAAGAATGCGATTTCATTCATGGTTCTAGCCGTAAGTGTCGTTTCTCTTGCTTTCTTGCCCCTTTGTTTGTGTTGATATCTTATCATACCCAATTATGACATCATTTCATCAGTTTGTAAAACAGATAATATCGATTTGATCACAAAAACTAGAGGTGGCTCAATTCTTACCTCCACTGCAATGGATTCTCTGGAAGATTCTTCAGTGTACTTCGGAAAAGATGCTCAATGGACGACTCTTCAGAAAAATGATTGCATCGCAAATACCATATGCTTCGGCGAAGAGGAGAGAATCTTAAGTGCCGACTTGTTTCTGGCTAAAGGACGAGAACAAACGATATCCCATAAGTTTTGTTTTGCAGTTTCCACAGGAGCTTGCGGCATTGATAAAAAGAAGGTCAAGAGAATCAATTTGCCAAATAAATTGGACAAGAGTGACTTTTGTCCGAGCTGGATTGTTGAAACCCCAGTAACAATTAGCACTGAGGTAGATAATATGACAGTAACAACTGCTATGAAGAAAGGCGGAGAAAAGACTGTGAAAGAGGCAGCTTTGGCCTTGGAGGCATGGAAGAAAGCTGCACAAGAGAGAGTTGCAGCAAAGGAGCTGGCTCGGAAGAGAATTGAGGAGGAAGCAAAGGCTAATTCAGGAAGAATTAAGCCAAAGATGTGAAAATTGAAGTGGATTGGTGCGCCAGCCTTGAGATAGAAGATTGATAAGCTTGTACCTTAGTCACTCTTCAACTTTTTAGCATTTCAACTACAACTTCCTTCCCACTACATAGGTTAGCCAGATTACTTCAAAATGCTCATCCTTTTTCTTTTTGCGCACAAGCTCAGGCTGGTTACATATATCGTAGCCAACCTCAAGCACTTCAAAGCCTCGGTCTTGTAACAACGTTTCCAATGCAGTGTGACTAAAACGATAGTTGTCTTCGGGTGTTGCGTGCCATTGATATGACCATGGTACCAGGTGCAAAGTGAGCCCACCCTTCTTCGTGATTCTGGCGATTGTATCAAATGATTTCCACGGACGTGCGGCATGCTCCAGCACGGTAAAACTAAATGTAACATCATATTCACAATCAAGAGCGGCGGAACAGTCATCAATATCACAAACAATTGCGTTCGAAAGCCTATTGGCAGATGGATCTGAATCTAATACCCAGTAATCGAGAGGACCAGAAAAATGTTCAAACTTGGACGTTACCTGCGTCATACCACTGGCTACACTGCCTGTGCCACCAATATCCAAAAACACTCCTTTCTTCTCGTTTCCTGGATAGTTCAGTGGATATGTTCTATAGAAATCTGTCAAGTGCTTGGCAAAAGATTGCAAGTAATCACCGAACAATTCACGTGGTAGCTTCAAATAACCAGTGCTTACTGTGCGGGTGGCAGCAAGATCATCCCAGTATTCTTGACCTTTCCCACAGCAGTACCATCCAGAAAGGCACTCTTGCTGTTTTCCGCCTTCTTTTCCTGTTCCCGTCATCAATGTGGGATTGATTGTGATGGCCAATTTCTCTTCTCCTTTGCCTGCGGTTGCGATGGCGGTGCACTTTGCTTGTGTTGATTCACCAATAGTTGAGCCGCCTTTTTTCTGTAATACAATCATTCGGTAGGTAATCTTCCCTTCAAGGAACAGTCGTTGCCTCGCTTTTGAGCCAAGCCACCCTTGGTGAACGCGATTATTCTCATCTCTCAATTTGGGCACTGTATTTCGATAATTGAGCTTGGCTATTTGATATTGACTACCCAAATCACGGTCCTCTATTAATGCCATGTCACTCTGTTGTGCCATAACAGCCACTTCTGTAGTGCTATGTACTGAATTGGCTATCCACGACCTCGCAAAGAGATCTACATCTGGATCGTCCTTGGAAACACCAACTGACAGGAAATCATCAATGATGACAATGATGCCTCCAGGTTCTAAGGCGTCGGACCACGCCTTGATTGTAGAAGTAAGTTTAGGCGAATGAATTGCTGCTTCGATACTGTAGATTGCGTGATACTTTTCGTCTCTCCGTGCATCGTCTTCGCCAAGAGGTTTGTCGTAAGTGAGCAGACGAGCAGTAAACTTGTGCTCGGGCAAGTCTGTTGTAATCCACTTGTACTGTTCTTCTGAAATCGTGTGGCCAGTCATGGTCCAATTCGGTTCATGTTGCTCAAACCACATAAGTCCCGCGCCCAAGCCACATCCACCATCAAAGACACGAAGAGGAGAGGATGATTGACTGACTTCTTCACCAGGAGGTGGCAACTTGCCAATTACCGCTTCATAAATTGCTTTTCTTATCAAAACGTAATGTTCAAGAGTTTTACGCTCAGGTCCCATCCACCGATGGACCGCGTATGAAGTAATAACATCAGGCTTCCTTTTAGCGTGCTCATCGCGTTCTAACTTGTCGTAGTACTCCCCCAAGTTACCATCGAACCACTTCCACTCCTGTCCATCGTCATTATTTTTCACTGCTACTGCTTTTTTATCTTTTTGTTCGACATCCTTCTCGACTGGCGCCGTTACCCCATCCTTGGCGTTAGCTTCATCTGTTGCAATCTGATTAGGATCTCGTCCATCATTATTCCTTTTCAAGGTTGTCGTTGTTTCATCTTGATGACCAGACGCATTGCATTTAGCAAGTTCAGTGCGCTCTTTGCCTTCCGTCCATCCCTCATTAACTATTGGCACGGGAAAGTCTTGTTCATACCCTTTCGGACTACCCCCCTGACCACCAACACCGACAGTCCATTGCTCAAGTGCACACGTAGCATGGAGCCAATTAGGTGGAAGATAGAAAACCTCACCAGATCTTTGAATACATGCATTTGCCCCGTTGGGTATAGGAGCTGCTCCTGTCAAATAATCACATCCATTCACTTTTGCACCAACAGTTGTTTTTGATGTTCCCGGAGGGAGGAGATACCATAGTCTTGCCCCACTAACCTGACCCAACCACGCAGCATCATGAAAATGGAATGGATGTGACGATCCCTGTTCCATTGCTGAAAATACTGTAAATCCTTTATCTGCACTACCACTAGTACCAAATGCTGAATGCTGAGATATTGGTTCTGGTATAGCAAAGTCATCCTTGATAGACTCAATAAAGTAAGGATTTTCGACATCATTTGTAAAGAAGAGTATATCATCTTTCATTTGAGGGTAATCATTACCACTATTGAACCTCTCTTCCAGTACATTGATCAATGTTGATGTCCGAGCAGTACATTTTTCACCTTGAGAATTTTTAAGAGGTTGAACATCACCTCCCTTAACATACTGGGGATATTTTCCATATCTTGATGTAAATGAATTTTTATCCTTCCATTTATTTATGGCGGCTGGAGACCAATCTGTGAATATAGTTGGTTTATTTTCATCAAATTCAGTGCTGCTGCTCAGAGATATTCGCATTGCCGAGCACAAAGGAAGAGTAGATTCCGAGTATGTGTCTAAAAGACTATTATTTTCATTCTGTGTATCTGCTGCACTATGAGGCGTTTCAGCGACGCCGCCACCCCTCAAGATAGCATTATTAGCAGAGTCTAAGTTCCTAACTTGAGTATCGACTGCTGCATTATTTTCGTCGTCATAATCAATAACGAGATATATCAGTGTAAAGGCGGCAATTGCAAAAACCAGAGCCTTGATTGAAGACAGCGGAAGTCTACCGGTATCACTTCTTCTCGGCCTATGAAACCTCACCATTCCTGCACTATTATTGTTGTATTCTTTAGAAAGATTGCTTACCCCACCGCACGCCGCCCGGTAGCAATAGCACCGACCCTTTAGTGAGCGACTATCTACTATCTTGGCTTGTGCCTTATGTGCCTTTGGATTTTGAAGGCAATGACCCGTGACCTCACCTAATTTCAATATAAAAGTATCAAATAGTGCGCCGTAGGACGTATCTGAGCAAAGGTCTCGCGCTATGCAAACAACGCCTCGCTCTGAGCTCCTGAAAAAACAAACTTCAAACTTCAAACAAGTAAGTGTCCTAACGATGCTGCAGCGGCGAGAGGCGGCTTCTTCCATTACTCAGTAAGATAAAGCTGCTTTAAGCCTTGAGCTTTTCAATGTTGTTGTATGAAACCAAACGTCGCGTGATATGCATCTGTATTGCTTGCAGCTGCGTTTTTCTATCGTTGATACTATTACCGACAATGCATCATGAGAGCAGCAGCAGCATGACAAGTAGTGTCAGAAAGCAGAGTAATGATTTCAACATTCCAAATGAAGACAGAGGTTACGCTGATGAGGATGATAGGGTGACAATACATGCTGCCGCTACGCATCTGGATCATAATATTATGAACATCACGAACATGCTGTTTGTGCATTTGGGTAAGACGGGTGGATCTGCCATTACGTGCATGATGAGTAAATCCGTCCAACATTCCGGCATGGGAAATTCAGGATGCGATGATGATACTGTTCCTCCTCCATCTGTCATTTCCCAAAAAGTATCCCAACGGATACACTTATCCTCCGCAAATTATGATGATGATGAATATGATGCTTTTCTCCTAACGACACGTAATCCAATTGATAGAATCATTTCATGGTTCTATTACGTCCATCCATCCTATCTTCCCATCAAAAACTCTCATCATGTTGCTGGTTGTGATAATTTTTCTATCTATCATTGTTATGAAGATATACAATCCCTGTCGGAACATGGCTTAAGTCGGAATATTATTACTCAGAATGTGAGCAATGTTCATAATGTAGTGAAGGAAGAGAAGTGTCGATCATTGGCATGGGATGTTATAAGGGGTGTAGAGAAATGTTGGCATAATTATTACAATTATAATTATACATATGGGAGGTTGGTCAAACGGATGGAAGAAATGGGTAGTATTGCGGAGATGGAGATGGAATCAGAAGAAGTAATAAGTAGGAGCACTCGCAAGAAGAAGAAGTACATCTTTGTAATTCGATCTGAACATGCTCTTCAAGATTGGAATACTATCGATATTATGTTGGGAGGCAACGGAACGACTAATGAAATACCACTCAAGAATACATTGTCATCCAATACTCATCATAGGAATAAGACGAGGACAACAACAGCAAGATCGTATTGGGGATTTCAACCAAAAGATATACCGAATAAGACATTGTCAGAAATCGGCAGGAACAACTTATGTCATGCATTATGCGATGAAATACAAATCTACAAAAGAGTTCTATCACTTGCAGTAAATTTATCATACAAGACGGATGATTCATTGGATGAATTACTCATGACATGCCCGAATGAAATAAGGGATGTAAGACGTTGTGACGAGAAGTAAGCGACTTGCAACTCCCCTACCCAAGCTCATACTTAAAAATAAGGTCTAGACTGCATTTGTCGCTGCTGCAAATACTATCAGACTTGACCCAACCCAGCCCAAAACGCCAAGTTTTTCACCAAGAAGTAGATTTGCGAAGACTGCTCCCCACACTGGGTCTAAGGCATAAAATATTGAAGCCCGTTCTGCTGAAACTTTTTTCTGAGCGATTGACTGGAGATAGTTTGCAAGTGCTGTTGTGACTGCTGAGAGATAGATGATTTCGATTGGTTTTGTTGTGATGGTGTAGACAGTTCTTTGACAAGTCTGAAGAAATGCATAACTCAATGTTTCTGACAACGTATTAAGCTTGATAGTTGGATGCAAGTCATTGGATGAAACCCAGACTGACCAGAAAAGTGATAACAAGGCAACAGTCCAAAGGTTGACCGAGCTCAACTGTGCAGAGTTTTGGATAGCTTTCGATGCAGCCTCCATCCGAAGAATGAATAATGCAGACGCTGCTGCCGCAGCAATACTCCACAAGTCACCAACGGTGAATGAAACATCAAAACCATTACCACCTGCTACTGGAGCCGAAACTGCATTATTATCTAGTGCCAGCAGTGCCGTGCCAGAAAACGCAATCAACGCCGATACCAAAGCGTTCCGTTGTATTGTTTTACCAAAGATGAAGTAGGAAAAGAATGGAACAAGTTTCACATTCAGATAAAGGAGGAAACCAGACCGTGAGGCAGTTGTTGTTTGCAGACCGATTGCCTGGAAGGCATACCCAAGAAACATATAAATGCCAAGCTCTATTCCATATCTCAATGTACGCTTTGTTTGCTTTTGTATTTGTGCAGATTTATCATCAAGTTTGATTGCTCTTGTCGAGCGTGATTCACTGGCATCGTTGTTACCTCTATCAGTAGTGACATAGCTGCTGCGTCCTTTTTGCCCTAGGAGAGTGAATGGTAACGCAAACAAAGCTGCTAATGAAAATCGAGCAAGAGTAAAGTATGCGGCCGATGCAACTCCATTGTCTACAAACGAAGCATCACTATTTGTGAAATATTTCAACTTGGACGTGAGTAGTTCCCAGATGTATGTTCCAAACACAACATGTTGGTTAGGGTTAGCCCAAGTCCAAATTGGTCGACGGTCATTATTCGACACAACACTTTTAATGATAGAATGTTGTGAGCCCCATATTATTGCGACTATATTAAGTAAAATAACTGTTCGGATGGGTATTCCTAGCACTGAGATGAAAGTGGCAGCAGCAGCAGCAGGAGGTGATTGAGAAGGGTCCATCGCTGCTATTGTTCCACCATTGTGCACATCAGTATCATCAGTTGTTGTCCTGTTCATATGACGACTGTGCAGAGGTCCCGATGCCGATGATGAATCAGTGGGCCGCTTGTGCTTTTGTCTTCGATTGCACAACCCATGTTCAGTGTAATGTAAAGGTAAAGGACTATTGCTTCTAATGCCCATTTTGCTAGTACATTCTTCCATACATCTCTTGACGGCGACTTTAGGTAGGCGCAGGAGGCAGGGCGGCTTCACACTTCGAGGCCTCTGTACGTAGGAATTAGTACTCACGTTAGCGGGAGCTTGACTTTTTTCACCTCATCTCCGTTCACCTACCTCGGAAAACANATATCTCCATTAAACAACTGCTAAGCACCACTCCATTTCCTTCCCTCGAAAGAATGATTGGTGACAAACTTCAAAAACCGCCTGTTACGTGATTTTGAACTGATTTTGAACACTGGTCCGCAACACATGCACCATCACATCGTGACAACTACACCGCCATCATCTGTTATATTATTATCACCATTATTCGGGCATTATTCCGTGTGTGAGATTATTAGTGTTAGGATGTCAAGTTATTTTTATCATTATTTAAAGTAAGGTAAGAGAACTCTTGCAGCATTAATCAATGAGGGAAAAAGCGATTTATCTACGGTGAGGAAGGGGGGAGAAGTCAACTGAAGGAGGTGTTAATGTTCCCTCTTGTCCAGTGGCAGGAGGAAGTTACCAACAGAAGGAGACTTTGAATCCGGACCATTCTGTCTTCCATTTCATCTGCTTTTACTATTAATTTATCATTCCTATCAATTTATCTAACCCAACTTATCCTCTTTTTCTTAAGCCGACAGAGTTTGCTTCAAGAACACATAACTGAGGCTTAACAGTGAAACTGTGGCTGTCTTCATGTCGATCAGCACATCCGCATAACTTTTAGTTCCATCACCGTAGGTTCTGCTCAGAATTTCACCCTCCTTGTTAATGCATGTGCAAAAGAGGAACATCTTTCCTTCCTTGTGGTGATATCCCTTCACTTGAAAATATTTTGTGTGCATGGGTAGGCGGTCGAGTTCATCCTTACTGCTAATTGCGTCAGCACTTAGAACTGAAACAATATCTTTGAAGCAGGCGTCGTCTCCTTTGGCAATTGTATCAAGTCTCCTTGCAATATCAGTGGCTGATTTTGCATTCACTTTCAAGTCCTCCCCGAACTCTCTCTTCACTGCACAAACATCTCTTCGGCAGCCTTGTCATCGACAGAAACTGCAGGTTGATGGCTTCTTATTCACCGTGCTATTTTCTGCTCCTAGCCTATGCATGTATGGGACTTGTTTCCGAAGTTCCTTACAACTTCCAGCGGCATTGGATGAGGTTGGCATGTATTGTTTAGACGGAGAGGTTAATACACCGGCGGGGCTACACCCCTTTTTAGTTTACACAACTGTCGCTGCAGCTTCCGCTGCTTCAACTGCTTCAACTGCCTCTCTTGCTTCCTGTCTCTTTTGCTCTATCATATCACCATACTTAGCCTCAAACTCTAGATTGAATTCCATCCAATGAACTTGATCAGGTGGGCATTGTCTACAGTTGTCTGAATACATAACACACTTACTACCGGAAATGGGCGCTTCAAGAGGACCATTTTGAATCAGCATGCGAAGAATTGGCGGTACAGCAAATTTCATTCGTAGAATGTATTCATGTCCTGGTGTTTCAATCGCCCCAAGAGCCTCTACCCCTATATTCTTCATGAGATCTCCTGCAATAAATGCCATATCAATACTCCGCCCATTCTTATTCCTTGAACTATTATAATGAATCCCGGATCTATCGCTCTTGATGAGATGGTTGAGCCAACCTACCAGGAAATTAGAGTAGGCATAGATATAGTCGAGATGATCACGCTTATCTGCTTCCAAACCTTCGATCTCACTTTTCAACACTGGCAAAATTTCATTCTCCACATGCTCTCGTAATTTTTGTGCCCATTCTTTGTACTCAATCTCATCCTCGCATTTGTCCTTTGTGTATTTCTTCTGCAATTCTACATACGTATTTTTGAATTCAAATGGTGGATAGGAAGAAGATTTGGACGAAGTTTTCTCTTCCTCATTGTTGTCGCTGTCATTGTCATTACTTCCATTGTCTTGATCATCATCAGCAGTCACATTTTCCTTTGCTTCTTGACTCTTCTTTTCTTTTTCATACTTCAATCTTTGACAACGCTCATCAAGTTCAATGAGCAAGTGACCTCTGGAAGCAATTTCCCTCCAACCGAAGAGGAACGGTGGCAAGATTACATACATACCATCGATACTCTTCAAATATGATAAAATATCTTCTGCCTCATTATGTGGTATGTCGTTTTGCTCGCAATATTGAATTATAAGCTCATCAAATCGTTTGTCGCCCATTTTACGTTTCATTTCTTCGACGCTCAAGCGCATTTGATTAGGGTGAAGATTATGATAAAGTGGCATTTCCCGTACATCCTTTGCTAAAAAAGGATCGTCATCACCAATAAATAATTCCGTCATATCATCTTCTGACCAATTCGCTGGATTGCATTGTTCAAAGTCAGCATTGTCATAAATTGCTACATTCAAAGGATTACTTGATTCAAATCCGACTTCCTTGCCGTCAAATGTTGGAGTGTATGCCCCACTGCTGAAATGATATCCATTAAGCCATTGTGATAGTAGTGCTTGATTAGCAGTTTGTTTGTTATTGACAATTGAGTTGTGGACCATTGTTATCAACCACTTTGGGGCAAGGAGTTCCAGATATTTACATCTCGCTCTATCTACTCCATTATCCTCTCCCAACATTGGCATCGGGCAAACTCGCCATTTGGTTGCGTCATGTTTGAACCAGGTGTAAAAATATAGTTGTCCTTGTTTCGCCGCTGCAACTATTTTGTTGTAATCATGTATAGCACGGTTATAGTTTTGTTGACGTTGGTAAATTTCCTTTTGTGCTTCTGTTGCCTTTTCGTCATCGATTTCCATCATCTCCTCTTCTCTCTGTTCAGCATCATAATACCAATCAGTATTCCCAACGAACTTTCTTGGGCCGTTCTTCGAAAAGTTTTTCAAGAACCATTTAATCAATTCATCTGTAATTCCAATGTTCTTGGCAACTTGCTTTCCGTGTTCAAGGATTGATTCAATATCATAGAATAAATTGATCGCCTCTAAACAGCCTACTTGGTCGTCAGTTAAATTTTTGTATTGCTCCTCGACAGTTGATTTTTTTGTCATATTGGCTCTATCCTCCTTCTCTGCTTTCTCTATGCATGCAAAGCAGATTTGATCATCGTCATCCCCACTCTCATCAAAATGATGCGTTGTGTCGATTGTTCCCCGACTTCTAGAACAAGAAGATTTACCATGCAATTTACCGTCACATGCTGCACAGCAAAGGCCCTCCTCGAACGCAAAGTGTGACTTCTTACACAGCTGCCCGGCGGCGCAAGTGAATATCATAGCAGTACCTATAGGCAGGTGGGTGAGACGGTCTCGGTCTCTGCTAGCGAGGTTGGGTTGCGTGTTGGTTTTTGGTTTTTGAAGTTGGTGTTTTTTTTAGGTTGGAGGAAGGAGAACGGGAAAAGGAGAGGGAGTAAGTTTGGCCCTTACCTACTATTTTAGCGCACCGCACCCCTTTTCTCAGAATCCACTCCACACTCAGAACTTTAGATATCTTTTGGTGTCGCATTTTTTCTTTGTCGAGATGCCTCACAAAGTCAAATGGACTCACACTACTTTCATTGATTACAATGGCTCCTAGTCAAATAGATTGCAATTCTACTGCTGCCGCAACAGCTGCTGGCTCTACAACATCTACACTGGCAACATCCTCACCAGAAACAACTGCTGCTACTGCTACTGAGTCAAACTCTCATCATCATACTACTACTTCTTCTTCTTCCAATAGCACAAAGACAAACAATGCGACGGCCGCAGCCACCGCGACAGCTGCAACAGTCACAACTAGGCAGTCAAATTTTCGACTGTCAAGATATTTGCTGGTAAATAATTTACTTTCTTTTTTGTCTTGTGTTATGTTATAATGTACAACATTTTCTCAATTATGATTATTATTATTATTATTATTATCTCTTGCTCAGAATGATCAAGCAAAAGAATTATTCAATTCACAAATTGAATATGCAGAGGAGCGTGCACGTCTTCGCCCGCCGCGCAGAACACAACAAGCTCTACCACCAGTAAACTTGAACCCCCCTCCGACAACTGTTGCCACTACTACTGCTGCTAACACTGCTGCAATTCCCACGTGTAGTTTGGTAACCGTTCCACAGAAAGCAATTGCGGAAACCATTCCACTCTACACAAAGAAGTGTTCAGAATGCCCACGTTTAACAAAAAATGGAAGGAAATTATGCAGTGTGCATCTAAGGATTCTAAGGATACGGAAATGTTCACATGAGGGCTGCACAAAGTGGGCTCTGGTTGGTGGAGTGTGTAAGGAACATGGTGGTAAAAGGAAACGCTGCTCATCTGAGGGCTGCACAAAGTATATTGTGAGTGATGGAGTGTGTAAGGAACATGGTGGTANAGAATAGGCACACCAGAGGTTGCAGAGGAGGAATCAAAAGAGGAAGAGACTGTAGCAGGAGAAACAACGAAATTACTTGGAGGTAGTAAGAAGCGTGAAAGTGGCAGGAGACGATCTTCTGTTGTTAGCATCAATCAAAGCCTCGAAAGAAAGTATGAAGTTGATCGCCGACATTCGGTGGAAGCAGCTGGTATTCCAAATCCCTTCGACACTGCATACGAGACCAAACTTCAGAATCAACTGCTGGAAGATAAAAAAGAGTATGAAAAACTTCTCAAGTTGGATGAGGAAATAGAGGAGATGGAGATGCGAAAGTAAATATGGTAGTAATTGCGTGGAATGAAGTAACCTCTATTTCTTGATTATCAAAATAATGAGAAATTCTCATACTTAGCGTTGTGCAGGTCCTGGTGCGATCACATCATCAATTTTGAGGATCATTTTCACGACCTGCGTAGCCAGCTGAATTTGTTCTTGCTTTCCAATGAGTGTTTCAAATACACCAACATCCTTCATATTGCAGCAATGATACCCGTCGGCTGTTGGGTTTTGGGTGATACCTAAACCGATGAAGGGACAATCTTCCTTGAGTTGCCTAGATTTGGCAGCTGCAACTTCTTCAATCGGCGAGAGACCAGAGTTCTCAGCAAGTGCAAGGGGGATATCATCCAATGCATCAGAGAATGCTCGAATTGCATATTGATCTACACCGGCAACTGTATCAGCATGTTTGCTTACGGCCACTGAGCAGGCAATTTCGGCGGATCCTCCACCGTACACTACACGGTTGTCCCTGATGAGGTTGCGAACGACGCACATTGCATCATGAAGAGACCGTTTCGCTTCCTCAACAATCATTTTATTACCTCCCCTCACAAGTACTGTAACAGCATTTGAGTTGGCACAATCCTCAATAACAAGCATGCGCTCCTTTGTGTTACCAAAGGAAACCTCTCGGACCATCCCCGCCTTCCCAAGTTTCTCTGCACTCAATTCTGAGAATCTAGGAACGATACGTCCACCTGTGGCAATAGCAATGTGTTCAATCTCAACACCACCCACCCATCGTACGGCAGGAAGATTGTTCTGTAGGAGGAGGTGGTTGGCCTCATCATCGAAGCCCCACTGACAAATAACCAAGTTGGCCCCACAGTCTTTCACCTGTTGAACCATTTCTTTGAAGTAGTTCTGCTCTTGCTCATACAACTTTTCGTATGCCTCTTTTGTGTTGATGTCAAGCTTGTGCTTTGTTTTTGGCTTGGGTGGTTCAAAGGGACAGGTTAGAATGCACATCTTTGCGTCCTTTATTGTTTTGCTCATTTGTGGGTGAGAAATATCTTTATCAATCACAATACCATTGACAAGTTCCGTGTCTTCCAAGGACCCCCCTGGTTTCCCCTCCATACGAATCATATCAAAATTGACATCCTTACGATCAAGGTCTGCCACTCCCAGCACAGCATTGACAGAAATCTCCGCCATCTTTCGTTTGTCAACGTTGATAATTTTGGAGCTCAATGTAGTCATAGCCGTCGTTACCAATGGCTCCACATTATCCTCTGAAAACTCAACCCTATCAGCAATAGCATTCAATTTCTCAATGGCAACTTCTGCTGCCTTTTCATATCCCTCAGCAATACGTACTGGATGGATCCCCCTGGCCAAAAGCTTCTCCGCCTGTTCCAACAATGCTCCAGCAAGCACAACAACGCCCGTAGTTCCATCACCAATTTCATCATCTTGGGAGGACGACAGCTCAACCATCAGATTTGCAACCTGATGATCAACATGCATCCTCTCGAGAATAGTCGCTCCATCATTGGTAATGGTAACATCACCGTCGGGGGAGACGAGAATCTTATCCATCCCTTTTGGACCGAGCGACGAACGCAAAATTTTCGAGATGGATGTTGCAGCCAGTATATTCGATTTTACAGCCTCCAATCCCTTCACACGAGATTTGGCCTGTTGCTCTTTCAAAATAATGAAAGGCCGACCGTATTCGTCTGGTAAACAAAAGAGGTCGGAGTATGGTATTATAGTGTAGGTGAGAAAATAAGTTTAGCGTAGGTTAGAATAATACTTTGCATTTACAGAATAGAAGCAGAGCAAAATAAACCAGCAAAAACGTCGAGCAAGGCAGACATCATACTCACCATATACCATAGACATGTTGGAAACACGCTTTTATTATTGTTTATGAATGGTTCTAAAGTAGGGTTAGTAGTTAGTAGTTTACTGTCATTGCCCGGATGAGATGAGATGGAATGAGCGGATGAGGTGAGGAGGTGGTCGTTCCCGCAAAAAATCCCTGAACTCCATCCTCTCAGTGAAAGAGGAAGTGTTGTAAGCAATACAGCGCGACATCGACCGATGACATAACCGGAGGTTCTGTTTCGTAGATGTGCTGAACGATCTATAACTATTAACCAATACATCTGACGTCGAAGAATGCGAGAGCGAGACTCATGGCGCTGACTTGTGCAACAGCATCTATCTAGATAGGAAAGATTTCGGCCACTATACCTATTACCAATACATAGTTGTCATTGTTGTTTTCGTGATAAGTATATTGCTCATACCATCTGCAACTATGATAAGTGTCACCGAAGCAATCTCACTGATTCTGGTAGGAGCTCTTTGGGGCTGCACCAATCCATTTATGCGACAAGGGTCTATTGACTCAAAAAGCTCATCCAACAACACAGAACAAGAAGCAACAAAATCTGTTCTCAAATCACTCTTTAGACTTGCAAGAATCAAAGTGTGGTTGCCCTATTTAATCAATCAACTCGGATCTCTTTTATATTACAAACAATTGGCATCATCAAACCTAACCCTGTCGGTACCTATCTGTAATGCAACTGCAATGGTATTTAGCTGTATCACCAGCTTCTTTTTGGGAGAACGTGTAAATCAACCTAGAAGAGCAGTGTTGGGTGTTACACTAATACTTTTGGGTGTTCAAATATGCATGTGTTCAAGTGGAGAGAGGATTTCGATTGTGAAGGAAAGTTCTTGAAAGGAGGTTATTCCTAATCAGAAACTATAGCTTGAAGATTTCAAGGAAAAATGCATGTCTTCTTCTACATTCCTGTTCATAAGTAACATTGATGAGAGTATACTAAAAGTTATAAACCTTTCATTACATCAAAATATCACGTTGTCAAAGTCTATTGGGGTTTTACCCCCACAACGTCTGAACTACTTACTACTACTCCCTACTCCCGCATGATTTTTTAGTCTGTCTGCCCAAATGCCCACGTCCTATTTATCAAGCCCACGTACTTGTGGATCAACATCCAACTGCCGACGGCCGACGACATGAAGCACTTTTGTCGCCCATAACGACCATGTTAAGCCGCCAATTAGCTGCTGCTGGTACCCGAGTTGGAGCCACCAGAGGGTTCTCTGTGCTCACCGCTGCTGAGGAATTCCCAGGGTAAGAATTTTATCTTTATTTTGTATCCAAAAAGGAACTAAGTTGTTTCCGATATTCAGAGAGCGATGGCGGCTCGCTCATGTGTGTTCAATTTATTATATTATGTTGTAACAAACTAATTGTAATCCTTCTTCCTGCTTATTTGTTCAGACTTCCATCCACCTCTCCTGGATCAAAGAAAGGCAGCGTTTCATCTGTAACGACACTTCCTTCTGGCCTCACTGTCGTTACTGAAAATGCCTCTTTGACGAGTACCGTCTCCCTAACATTCCCCAACGCTGGTTCATCCAGTGAGGGACCATCCGAAGCTGGTGCCGCGATTGCAAATCGTTATCTCTCCTTTAAATCTGGAAGTGGACTTTCTTCCGCTCTTATTGTTCGTAACATTGAAGACGTAGGTGCCACTCCCTTTTCCAGTGCGGGACGAAGGGGTGCCACTGTTGGATTTACAGCTGCTAGAGAAAATGCCGCTTTCATTGCTCCTCTTCTAGCGACTGAGTGTTCATTTGAAAAATGGGATGTAAAGGAGGCTCAGCAATTGGCCGGTGTGGAAGCAACGGATGCAGCATCAAACGCCCAGGTTTCTCTATCGGATCAAATTTACGCCGCTGCTTTTGGGGCTCAATCTTCTATGGGACGTTCATATTACACTGCAGGTGCTAGCCGTGCTGCCATCGTTGCTTTCCGCGAACGCAACTATACACTCAATGGGGCAGTCCTTTCAGCAACCGGTATTGCTGATCACGAGGCGTTCCTTCGCATGGTGGAAGAGGAATTCCCCTCTTCTGCCCCTGGCGAGTCTCCTTCGGCAGGTGCAAATGCTACATACATGGGAGGGGAGGCACGTCTCTCTGCCCCATCGACTGGGTATGCTCACGTGGCTTTGGCATTCCAAGGCCCAACATCAGCTCCGTTGATGAATGTTATGAAACACTGCCTTAACATTAGCGGTGCATCTGCATTTGCTGCGCCTGGAATTATGGGAGTTTACGGGGGAAGTGAACCCAGCAGTGCATCAACTGCTGTAGATGCCTTGTCACAGGCTGTTGGATCAGCTCCTTCAGCAGATGTTGTTGCACAAGCTAAGGCTGCTGCCAAGTCAGAAGCACTCACCGCTTTGGATTCAGGAAGTAAAAGCTTGGCAGATGCTATGACTGCTTCAGTTTTAGACTCAAGTGGATTCAGTGCCAAGGCATTAGCGGAGTCATATGATGGAATTACAGCCGATCAAATTGCCAAAGCACACGCTGCCATGTTGAAGAGTAAGGTCTCTTTGGCAGCAGTGGGTGATATTTCATATGTTCCGTACCACGCAACAATTTCTTCACGATTCGGATAAATAATATGTGTGATTATTGCGTTCATTGATAAAGAACAACTCTTCTTTCAAAAAAATAATGTGAAGACGAAAGAGGTTTTGTCGGGGGGTAAGCAACAACAGCAATAAACGCGGNGGTTTTGTTTGTGGTTGGCAACTCAACTCTATCTCTTCTACCATTCCGTCAAGTAGAAATTGTGCGTATCTGTTGTGCAATTGAATTCCTCTCATTGCAAGCGGTCTATCTTGTATAGTATCTTCTGCTATGTTTATGCAATTTCCGTGATAGACTTTTCGAAGAGAAGGATCATAGGCAAACATTGTGACTCCATTAACATTGGAGACATTCCATGATAAAATCAATTCTAGCGGAGACTTCATTGCTACTCTCCATGCTAGAAATCTATCATTCATAGCAAAACTTCTTGGCAGAGTTATAGATGAACTGCCAGATAATGTGTATATTGGTGTGAGAATCATTCGTTCTGCCATAAAGTGTTTAGATCCAAAGAATGCACGAGCTAGAGAATCAGACGGAGATGGTTGGATTTTGAGATAGTCATTAGATTCATCGCTTATCTGTTTGGAGAAAAGATCAACATACGGCTGATTCTCGTCATCATCTATCCGCCGCCTCCTTCGTCTAATCTCTTGACTCTTCAGTTGCTCAAATGATTCCTGTCCAAAATTTGATAGCAGCGCCCAATGTTTTAATGAGTCAAGTGTGAATCCTCCCGCGAGACTATCCTTAGCCCAAGCAGCTGTTGCAGATGACGAACAACGGCGGATGTTGTTGATTCTAGGCATGAATGGAGTGTCAACCATGCCTAGAATCAAC
>JALLBI010000045.1:0-22929 GCA_036940125.1 Mediolabrus comicus
CGTGTGAACACGCAACTAAAAAATTCCTCCATTCCTCTCCTTCAAGAGTGATCTCTTCGATGGGGGGATCACACTCATTGGCAATTCCGCTGGAATGGGTCTCCCCTTTTGTATGACGGCACTGTGAGATAGGCACACGATAGACAGACCAAATAAAATGTTAGACCATAGCTGTAATGTAAGAAGGAATCCAAACGAGGCAAAATGGAGATACTTACTCGCAAAGGAACATAGCAACCACATATTCATGGTGGTCAAAGTAGCCATCGCGATCAATATCACTCAAAGCCCAAATCTGACGCAATTGTTCCTTCTGTAATCCAGTCTTAACCAATACCTCCTTGGCAGTCTGAGGAGAAAGGAATCCACCCTGAGGCCCTAATGCCTCAAATGATTCCTTAAGTCTCTCGGCACTTTCCTCCAATGCCCAATATTCATCAGCATCCTCCGCGGCACCAAATGGATTTGATACCATGGCATTATCCGTCTTACCAAACTTGTTTGCCCCAGTTGGGACAGGAACATACGTATTATCATGCTGACCAGCACCCAACTTGGCCTTCAACGTTTCTGGAGAATCTTTCTCACTAGGGAGTTCCTCCATCAATCTTGGCAAATGACTCGAAAGACAATCCTCCAACAATTGGATCTGATCCAATTTTAGAGAATGGAACTCACTAAATTTGGTTTCTTTCAACTTATCACTAAATTTGTTGATATCGGGAAAGTCACCAGGTGCCAGATTGTGTTTTTTCATGATAGTTCGGAATACATTGGGCATGTCATTAATGAGCTTTTGTTGCTTCTTGTCTTTCCCCATAACAGCCGGCATCTGTGCTTTCAAATGGCCTATTATGTATGCCAAAGTCTTCACCTTGCGGATGCGTTTCACAAGTTCATTGATTTTACGCACGGCAGATTGACGGGGGAGGATGGCAAGATCTCTCATCAAATCACTTTCCTCCTGCTCGAATAATTCCGCGTTGTCAAGGTTGGAGAGTGGTTCATGCCAAAAGCTACCAACGTAGACACGTAGGACCTCGGGGGAGTTGATAGTTTTTCCCAATGACCAAAGGAGGGCACCATAAACACGCATGAGTTGCTGCCTATTGATTTGATCAGCCTTGTTGAGGATGCATCGGATTTTATCTTCATGACCCTTCAGGACGTCAATGGTAGACTTGAGTTCATCCGAAATATCCAACTTGTGTGCATCAAATAAGAGCAAAATAAGATCGGCACGTTCGGCAAACCATGCCACAACCTTGGTAAAGTCATACCCACGGTTCACACGTTGTTTCTCCCCCGATAAAATTCCAGGCGTATCCACGAGGGTAATCGAACGCAACACCGAGCTGGGCAACTGACTACCCTCAAATCGACTCAAAAAACTCACACCGAACCGCTCTAAGCCCCTGAAGGGCAAGTCGGGATGGACACTCAATGCATTACCAGGAATAGTCCGTTCTTCAGGTCCATTAATAAGACATGTAAAACGATCTGTCGTCGGTTCTGGACCAATCCGTGCCCCCGGAAAATCTCTTCCAAGCATATATCGGATAAAACTAGTTTTACCCACCGAATATTGTCCCACAAGCATAACCTGTGGCTTGGCATCAAATTCAACATCGGATAAAAAGGGTGATTCATAAAAGAAATCGTATCGGTAGCGTTTCTCGGCTGGGAGGATGTTGTCTTTGTAGATGGCCTTTAGTTGAGCAGAGACGCGGTTCGTCTTGCTAATGGCCTCATCGGCTGAGCCGGAGCGGGGGGAGGAGGCCCAGTCTGACATTTGATATTAGTACTTATTGTTGCGTTGTTTTTTGGCTTGCACGGTGTAGGTGGGGTAGGGAGCAGTCTTGTAGGAGGTTTGTTTTGGCATTTTTGTGTTTGCGAAATTTTGTTGGGAGAAGCATGTACGTGGGCCGTGGGTTGAATACTCTCTTGTGGGCTAAAAGTTTTTGTGCATGGGCAATGGGCAATGGGCACTGGGCACTATCTCTTGACACTTTTTCTTTCAAAATCGACAGCAGATACAGAGTGTAGCCCAAAGTAAACCTGTTGTGGATTAAACAGCTAATAGGAAGCCGCACCACAGCCATGAAGCCCGGGACAGTGCGTAGAATTGGGATAGGCACAGTCCTTACCTTGTTCATACACGGTGGTACAACATCTGCATCAAAACTTACTCCCGCTGCGGCGTTTGGATTTTCTTTTCGTCACATCAACCATCAAGACCTCCTCACATCATCTAGATCTGTGGCGGCGGCGTCCACTACGAGCATCAACATGGACTCCGGGAGCAGTAGTAATATCAACAATAAATCTATTACCAGTGCCACATCATCGACTACCACCAGAAATATTGAACTAGACGGCATCTCATGGGAGGTATACGTGTCACATGCAAACAAGAATAATAAAGACAAGGGAGTACTTTCTGCATCATCCGTTATGGAAAGCTTTACTGCATTTTCTCCATCACCAGGAGTTATTAAAGTTAATTCAGCCATTTTCAGCAAACAGCCCAAACCGGGAGTAACAAACAAGATAAAGGGGCACTTGGTTCGATGTTTACAGAAGAAAGATGATCTTACACTTTCTGCTATTGAAATTAACAATGTAGACACAATTGAGAAAGTCTACAGGATTGTTACCGAACACATGAGACTAACTGCAGTCAATTCCAAGGCATGTGAATGTATGAAATTTTACTTTCAGGGGAATGAAAGCTTAGAAGAGGAGGGAAATCCATCCAAGGCAATTGCACTATACAACCGGGCATTATCTTTGGCGGATAAACATACGAGGCAAACATCACAGTTACCCAAGGGATCCATACTTATGAAACGTGCACGTGCCTACTTACAACGTGCGGCCAATCATCGCAAGATATTGAGATTGCTTGTTAAGGACTTGACAGACACGGTACCATCGGCTTCTACAATGAAGATACTCTATCAAACTGCTGCAACCCATCCTGAATTGTCAGCTTCAATATTTCAACGACTTGCCGGTGATTCCAAAGTAAATCAGGGTAAATTCCGTCAAATACGATACCGGCATGACATGTATGAATTTGCATTACTGCACGCTACGCAAGATAGTCTCCAGGCAACACAATTGCTACCCAAAACAGCATCAACGTGGTACCTCGCTGGTGAATGCCTGTCAGAGCTACGAAAGTTGAATGAGAGTAATCAATATTATGTACGGGCGTTGGCATTAGATCCAAGTATGAAGGATGTATTAACGACTTTGATGGAGAAGAATAAGTCTAGTCAGGAGTATATAGATGCAGCTCGAGCTAGTGGGTTTAGTGGAGATACTCTTAGGTTGGCAATGGATGTGGCTGCGTCTTGACGCAATACTCATTTGGATTTACCTCACTATAGAGAGAGAGAGAGAGTACCGACCGACTAATCTAACACTCTATATGTCACCAAAGATGATGAATTTCAACGCAGCATACGTGGAATGGCCACATTGAATGATGTAGGTTCCTTCCTTGCTTCTGCTAGAGATCAATGAATTCACTGAACCCATTACTATATACGCTTGACGATGATACAATAAAAAAGATGCGTGTAGATGAATGAAAAAGTTTACGAGTAGTACTTAGTCGCTACCGTTACTCCGCACCCCATTGTGCGAGTCAATTTCCTAAAGAGAAGAGACAGTTGTCAATTCAAAAGAGTGCAACAAGAAGACGAATCACAAGTATAGCAGAAACGAGAAAGGCATCTGGTCCACTTGTCCATCCCGAAGAGTTGTCATTTTCGGGTTGAATGGATTGTTCAATGGATTCTAAGGTGGTGCCACTGCCGTTCGTTGGGTTCGCTTTGGGGACTCTAGGATACAATATGCTGTCCGGAGTGATGTACTGTGGCTTAGGAAGTGGCCACCCCATACCTTGGGCGTTTGGCATGGGATAGGGGAATCCATCGAAGCCAAGAATGTAATAGTCGCTTTGTTGATGAGGTAGCGGTGTTCCAGTCTCGCGGCCAACTAGATTCGTCATCATATCAATCATACACTGGGGTGGCTTTCGAGGGCGTGTGGTGTCAGCATCGATTGGCTCAAATGACAATGTTATCATGGCTAGATTGTTTCCGAGCCAGAGACTTCCCATCTTCTGGGTGAGGACCTCTGCTGGCTCAGTCTGATTAAAATAGCGCCAGTAGTAGAGCCTCCAGACGTGGGTAGCATTTGATTCAATGATGATGTTTTCAGGCGTCATTTCATATGGGGCGTGCTGCACATTTTCAAAATCACGAAGTGGATGCCTATTAGGCCCAATATTCTGTCCTTTAATTCCATTTTGAAGCATAGCGGCACAATCGTACTCTCCACCCACCATGGTTGTGTTACCTCCGGTTTTGTCAGGGAACGTCATAGAAGAAAACTCTCCGTATGTCTTCCCTGGGACGTGCTTGGCCCCCATTGGGTACCAAATTGATTCCCCGCCATAGATTGCAGCACCCACCTGCTCCATAAACATGTCAAGAACTGCTCCCGTTCCAGTTGAATGAAAGAACCACCCCCAAGATGTACCGGGATGAACATGAATGAGACCGTCACCAAACCAGTAAGCTTGACCTGCGTGAATCCCGAAATGTGGATGCGTTTGAGTGATATGATAATCATACATCCCGACAGATAGATCAGAGAATGTCACTGGATAAGTATTGCCCTCATTTGCGTTGGGGGTGCGGAGAAAATCTTGATCCCAGAGCGTGTCTACCAGTTCTCCGTGGACGTAAATGGCAATGGCTTGGTGAATATGATCACCTCGCATGGGGCGAATCAGGCATGTGATAACCGAATTCATTCGGATATTGTAATCCCGAAGTTTTACAGAATTCATTTCCGCTTGATTGTCACACATGGAAGAGCACCCAATCCTGTTTGATGCTTTAAAGTTGGATTCAACCGTCATGCTCCCGTCCTTAATTTTCATGGAATTTTCTCCGCGTAGGTAAAGGACAATGTAGTCAGGATCAAATCCAACTCGCTCTGCTACTTGATCGAGTAGACTGCCGGCAGTCTGATCAAGATCGACTGTGATGATTGCTGCTAGCTTGGTTTCGCCAGAGTTAATAAAAAGCTGGACCGCAACCTTATCGCCATCGGACGTCATGGTAATACTTGGTGTTTAGCTGAGCGTAGCGAGGCTGAACGGCTTATTTTCAGAATATTCTCTATCCTAAAGAGTATTGTTTATTTACGCAGATATGGATTAACTTCTAAGCTGGGTATGGTTCAATTGTAATACAAGATGCAAGTACCATAATTCGTGGAACCCAGTCTTGAGTTGAAGTTGACACCTGTGAAGGAACGCGCCTATCTACTATCAGTTCCGCCGTAAGTAGATCCTCTCAAACCCGCGCCTCCTTTTACCTCTTCACCTCCTCTTCACCCTCTCCCTCCTCTACCTCGCTCACCGAAAATAAAGGTAGCACAGAAAGTTAATTATGCACACATACCATGAGCCTCTCCTTTGTCAAATCAGCCGTCCTCTCCTCCACCGACGGAGTCTCTCACAACGAGGAGACCACCATCGATAATCAAGAAACCAAATCTATCCGCAGCGCTGCCTCCTCAGGCACAAACAAACCACTATTTGAACAACTCCGTGCCAACAAGGAGGCACAAGATGCCAAAGATGATGAATTTCAACGCAGCATACGCGGCATGGCCACATTGAACGACGAAGATTGTGCACATTTAAATGCCATAGAGGAGCAAAAATTGGAAGCAGAGCAACAGAAATTGAGCGGGATTGAGAGGGAGGTGGCATTATTTCATGCTGCGAGGGAGGATAGGGGACTTGTTCAGACGGTAGTTGAAGAAACAGAGCAATATGTAAGAGGAAATGAGAGTAATAACAATATAAATGATGGTGCAGAAGATAATAATGATTACGAAGGAAGCAAGCAGGCCGCTGCTATCCCGAAAGTTCAAGCGGCAGCTAAAACTATTGTGCCCAAATTTACAATTAAAAAGAAGAGAAAACGTGATAATGAGGACAGTAAGAGTGCCCAAAAGAAATCAACAATAAGTGAAACAAGTAATAAAGATTTGAAGCAAGCTAAAAGTGGAGACGCCGATGATGGTGTAGATGGAGAAAAGAGTGAGGAAGGTCTTCCCAAAGTTGACAACAAGGAAAGTAATGTTGCGGACCTGTTAGGATTAGGATGTTATGGATCCGACAGCGACTAGAAATACTTATTAGCAATCTATTGTAGGGCAGCAAAAAGAGTACACACAACAAGATAATTTTCCTGATGTATTATGAACATTTACCAAAAAAACACATACACATACTTGTTCGAACTGATGCAAATGAATATGTATTCTCTCCTCCTCCTTCTTCCATCTTCCTTCACCACCCAACTAATTCACAGTGCCTGTCTCAATCCAAGACCAATCACATCCGGAAACCCAGATATTGTCGACATATCATCCCTTGTACGCATTGCACGATACATCACATCCGTCCTAACAACATACTTCTTGCCAGCTTTGATTACCTCTCCCTGATGCAATATATTGTGATCAAATATCAGAATCGATCCTGTCTTGGGCTTGACATCATAGTGCCGTCCTGCGCCGATGAAACGAGTTTGTCCACCCTTGAACTTTTCATTTAGATATACCTGTACTGAAACATAGGATGTCTGGCCAGCCTTATCGCCATACTCTGGTCCACGAACAAACTTGGTATCACAATGTGATCCAAAGTACTCACCCTGGTTGTATTTGAGAACTCGTAACCGTTCATTGATGCCCACTGATCGGATAGGCATGGCATTGTACCGTGTACCCATCCAGGGAGCATTCCTAATCTTGTATTCCAATGCAGAATCATCCAACGCCTTTAGGATGCGTTCATACCAATCCTCAGCGAGGGCGGGGTCGTCCTCGAACCATCTTTTGCAATTACGATGGATTCGATTTGACCTCCGATCATAGACGGATGCATCCTCAAACCCTCCCTTCTCCGCCCGATCTATTAATTGTTTACATTCAGCGGGTGTTAGGGCATTGTGAATCAACACAGCAAATTTAATGGACCCGACAATGGGTAGCAATTTGGGTGCCAAATCTTCGATGACGATTTCCTTTTCAATCCTCTTTTTGAACCCAATCTTCTTCATGGAGAACTTGCTAGCGCCAGACTTCATCTTCTTTGATGGTGCCCCGGCCGTGGGTGAACCATCAGACCAACCAGAATCACTGTCTCTGCGAGAAATGACTCGCGTAGGACCCCCTTCGGTGGGATTGGCAATCCTCCAAGCATTGACGTACTTTTGTACGTGCTTTCTCTTCAATCCAATCTGTAATGACTCTTGCATAATGGTCTGACCATTAATCATTGTTGGATAATCTCTCAGAAACATGAGAATTTGTTCAAACGGCATCTCCAGAAGTGTTGGTTCTGCATGTTTCAGAAGTGACAGCATGACCCGATAAACTACCTTCCATCCCTCGACCAGGAACGAGTCCCATACACGTGAGACCAAGTCAAAAGGGAATGAGCTGGTGTATACTGTTAGCAACCATTGAGTGACAAACATGGAGTTGTGAATGCCCTCTCTCTCCAAGTGCCTCCATAGCTTGGGTACCAATTGTTTCATCAATTTATCCGAAATGTACAATATCTCGTGTGTGCCTGCCATGTCCTCACCAAACAACTCCCGTAGATGGTATTGTTCCTCATTCATCACGATTACTAGTAACCAAAAACTTTCCTCCTCGGATAGGAATGTTAAGAACATGGCAACGATGACTAGAAACCAAGGAGAACTTGTCAGTTGCACATAAAAGATTTAAAGCATCGTATTATGCAAATACATCGTACAAAACTTACAATTCATACCCTGACAATAGCCCACGTCAGCGTCATATTGTGAATAGGCACGAAGCACACGACGAAGGGCTCCTTGACCGTGACCCATTTCTGATAACCTGGAAGAAGATGGTGTTATTGTTGAATGGATTGAATGCCCAACGTCTTCTGTGTCAGCCGAACGATCACTATTATCCGTGCCTCCTTCAATATTGGCAACAGGAATACCATCTACACTTGTCAATTTCATTTTTTCTACCATGCTATTCAATTCTCTCTTGATTTCATCTGCTACCGATCCTCCTCCTCCTCCCACCCCACTATCAACACTGACACTTGATTCACTTTCATCATTCCCTCCTCCCCCACTTTTAAGCTTTTCCACCACCTCCTCTTCACCTGCTTCTTCTTCTTCCTCCTCCTCCTCTTCTTTCACAGTCTTGAACAAATAATGATTTGGAAACGTCCGTTCAATATCACGTTCAATCTGTTCCAACGTCACATGCACCGGTCGTTTATTCTTATATTCAGCCAACTGACTATCATCTTGATCCGTCAAGCCACTCATTTCACTAACACTCGTCCCACCATCCATGGAGGCACGTCGATTCCATCGTTTCCATTCAAAGTCAGCTTGTTTTAATAACATTTCATATTGTCCACTTGATTTTTTCATAATTTGATCGACACCCGTTAATACCGTCCAGGCACGCTGTCGTACCGAATCGGGTACCCCCTTACGTGTATATAATTTCACTGTGTTTTGTAGCTTGGAGGAAAGATTGGTACCTCCACCACTTTTTTCGGCCTTGTCGAGTAATTCCTCCCATTTGTCTGCATCAATAGCAGTTTCATCTTCCATACCTCCACCACCACCACTATCCTCAGATTGGTGTAAACTATTATTCGCATCCATACTGCTTCGTTTGTCATCAATAAGAAAACCATATTTGTCCATTATGGGTGTTGGGGTGCTACTACCATTGTCCGCCATTTCATCTGACGACGTAATATTATTATTGTCACCACTGGTCCCCTCATTACTATTATTGGCACAAGTCTCTCGTTGCCGTACAAAATGATAAAATTGATAATCATCATCAAACCGCAGCCCCCGCCTCTCTTCGGTAACATGTTCAAATAATATTTCATTCCCAGTAGCAGAACCTTGCGCACAATCTTCCCCATTATCCCAATAACCAGTCATTAATGTTTGCAATATCGAAACAGCCTCTGATCGTGACTCCACAACTCCATTTTGTAATAATAAGTCAACCGCCTCGGACCCAATAAAGCATGATGGATAATGTTGTAGCTTGTATGTCCGGTCTTGTATTGTTACCTGAGATTGGAGTAGGGTGCTGCTTAATTTGAGTTGCAGGAGTTTTTCATCATGCTCTTCTAATCCTTTTGATGCTTTGCCGTCGCTGTTGTTGTTGCTGCTGTTATCTGGAGAAGCGTCAGCAGTTGCAGCATCTCCATTTTTTGGACCGGTGTAGACTTTGACAACGGGGGGCATACTATCAGTTGAATTATTATTACGAGAAGCCATTTTTGTTTCAAATTTATCCGCCGGAGTCAGGCAAGTATAGAAGCAAGAGCCCCACTATCCTCGTCTATCAGAAGGAGTACTTCTACTGTTGCTAACTTCTTTTTCCGTATCAGTTTAATATTATTCACAACCTATTATTTTCCTAATCCAATGTGTAGAGTCTAGTCGGCCAATGGTTCCCCGGCTGGTCTAATAATAATAACAATACAAGAAGCTATGCTACGCAGAATGCAGAAAAAATGCAGCCAAGGACAGCCAAGGAAGATAGGGCGTGGCGTGCTTGTGGAGAGTGGAAGTCGGAGAGATGCACATCTATCACGGAGAATGTCGCAATGTTACAGAATAGAGTTAAATGAGGGTTAACAACTTATGACAAAGATAGAAGAAGAAGAGGAAAGGGAATCAGAAACAGCAGCGTAGGCCTCTCTAGAAGCGGAAGAGTGAGAGAGAGATCACAGTAGCATCAGGTAGGTAGGCTGTCAATCTTACTCACGTACTTTTGGAAGAAGATAATAGCGATAGCTGATGCAAAAAAAGCGAATCCAGATATCTGCAATAGTAACAAAACTAGCTCTATAATACTATATTTACAATTGTTGAAAGTTGAAAGTATGATACCGATGCTTCAAGTTCAAGCTGAGGTGTATACCAAATGAAGTGTCGACTTCTCCTGAACACTATACTCCGAAAGATTATGTCCATCCTGCAACAAAGAACCGTCAAAAACGAGACGTTGCTGATTCGGGGGAACACCTTCCAAATCATGAATGCGATTCTTCACATCATCAACAGATTCAGTAAGTTCGACGTAAAGAGTGAGAATTTTCCCGGTAAGCGTCTTGGCAAAGATTTTAGTGCCTCCATCACTTAAAGAACTTAATGACTTCTCGCCTCGTTTGTGAGACCCTATGGTGTTGTTTTCGTATATGTCGCTTTCCAGTCTATATTGCTTTCCAGTTGCTGTTTGGTTCAAGTCATTTATGGAATACTGGAGGCCCAAATTGATGGCATCACCCAAGTCGTCCCAGGAGACATGACCTCCACCAGCACCGCCTCCACCTCCAGCGTAAGGATTGTTCTGGTATTGGTAATTCATTTGAGGAGGATTCGGATAAGATTGAAAGGGTGGAGGTGGAGGTTGCTGGAAGGGTGGCATTGCATATGGATCGGGTTGTCGAAAGGATTTATTTTCTTGAATCAGAGGCATCGGCGGCTGATATCCTGGCTCAAACGTAGATCGGAAACGATGGCGAGTCTCCTGACGACGTTGATAATTTTCAAAGTCATTTTGGAAGGTATCCGACCGATGTAGTGCTGCAGCATCTTCCATTCCCGTCTCAATATTTGACAAAGAACTGTGATATTCAGCAGGTGCATTGACAGCCGTAGCAGTAGCAAGACCTTGCTGCGAGCTTCTCTGTTGCTCCTCGTACCACCGTTCAAAATCTTTACTCTTTGGTTGAGTGGCGATCGTTTCAGTATTATCTTCATTCTGTCGAGACGCTACACTACCTGCTGCTGCTGCCTTCTTGGCCTCAATCTTTCGCCGAGCATTCTCAGAACTATACTTGATCTTTTGCTTAGAGCGACCTTTACGCATGAGGGATGAAAACGATCGCAACGATTGTGTCTCAAACTCTTCATCTTGACTCTCTTCCTTTTCCCTTCGCTTCTTCCTGGAAAAAAGGGAGGAAAGCGAAGAGTTGAAAAAGAATTTCTTCTTCTTGTCGCTGGAGGACTTTCCTTTCAGATCACTGCTGCTGCTGTTGTTCCGGTGGTCGCTTGCATTTTGTTTGTCCAGCTCAGATATACTAATACTTGCGTCCGAAGCATCATCAATCGAGGCTAGGTGGTCACTGTCTGCGGAATCTTTTTTTCCTTTGCCGGAAAGGTTGTTTTCTAATGTCGAGCTGCTCGACTTCTCTGCAGTAATTGATATAGTTGACTGAGCAGTAGAAGATGCTGATGATCTCTCCTCGGCAGGATTATCGGCTTGAACTTTAAGGAGGCGCTTGCTACCAGCCCTGCTCATTGGGACGGAACTTCCAGAGCTGCCACTGCTGCCGCTTCGATGACTAGCATCCGCTTCGCTACCAACGCTATCGGTGTCACTGCTGCTGGTACTGCTACCGCTGCTACTATTTGAACTTCCACTTGAATCGTCATCTGAATCTGACTCCGAAGCGTCAGAAGATTCAGGCTCAGCCGTTGAAGATGAGTTGGATTCCTCATCAATTTGAATAACCTTCGGTGGTAACATTTTTGATACGGAACTAGCAGTAGAAATCATTGAAGTGCTGACATCTGAATTAGATGCCCGCCGCCTTGATCTCGTCTGACTGTTCATTATGTCATCTAATGATTTCTTCTTGACATCGTTGTCATTGCCGTCACTCTCATCATTGACGCTACTGGACTGTGATGTCTTCTCGAAGTCCTCCATATCACTTTGAAGCTCATCACAGGTTGCGGCTGATGGATTGCTGCCGTCAAAGCTGCTAAAAGAACTGGCCAAGCTGCTGCTTGACGTTGACATGTCATCGTCATCATCATCTGAGGTGGGCATCGAGTGGACACTGCTCATTTCAGAAGCAGGTATTGAATGGACACTGCTAACATCGGAGTCAGGCATCGAGTGGACACTGCTAGCATCAGAGTCAGGCATCGAGTGGACGCTACTCGCTTCAGAAGTCTTGCCCGATTCCACACTGCAAACCTCAGACTCATCATCGTTCGTGGAAGATGGTATCGAATGGACACTGCTAGCATCATCAGATATTTTATCTGATCCAACACTTTCATCGTCATCATTCTTGTTTTGACTAGAAGTGCTAGCGGCTCCGGTTTCACTCTCACCGCTGCTCGTCTTCTTTTTTCTCTCTATTCTGCTATGTGCCCCCTCTTCCTCCTCGGCGGACGATCTACTAGATTTACTACCCGTACCAACACTGTTATTGCTTCCAGCACTCTCTGTGCTCCGCCGTCTTCGCCATTCCTCTAACTTCTGGCGCCTTTCACTATTGACCTCCCGACTTTTCGACGTCGCAGATTCATCCTTCTTGGGATTATGCTCCTTGTCGCCTTCCTCCACCTCTGCTTCATTGTCCTTGTGACCGTGGCCACTGTCGTCGTGTTTACTAGTGTCACAGTCATTATCCTCCCCATCATCATCATCTTCTTCTTCTTCTTCAGTATGATGACTCCCCAACATTCGATTGATAATATCATCATCTGTCTCACCCGGTAAATCTTCAACATAGGTTTGATCAGCGGGGATTGTATATGAGGTATGCAATTTGCTTGCAAAGGAGACCGATTTGGATTCACCAGTAGCAGGTTTTAAACTGGATGTTGTCTTTACCGCCTCCGCCTCCACTGAAGCTTCCTTTTCCTCCACTTCGTCATCTCCCGATGGTGGTTCTGCCTTCTTTTCATCATTCGATTGGGTAGAATGAAGTGAATCTTCCACATCATCATCATCCGTCTTGGGTGAATCGGATGAACCCCCCTCATCATCATCACCACCCGAGGAAGAATGGAGTGAATCCAAATTATTATTATCCACCGAATCATCATCTTCATCCGATTTACTCGAATGTAATGAATCCCCTCCCACATCAGCACCATTCTCTGAAGAATGATTACTACTACTATGAAACGAATCCCACAATGCATCTACATCAACTTTGGTAATTGATTTTCTCATGGATTCATTAACTGTTCCCCCTCCACCACCACCTTCATTCTTATTCCGTGCCTTATTCCAACGTTCTAATAATAATATTTGTGCTTCTGACATTTCTTCTTGTTGTTCATCGTCGTCGTCGTCATCATTGGGGGAGAAGCCTTCTGATCCGGTGGATAAATTTCGTGTGTGTAGTGCTGCTAACGACGACGATGGTAGTGGTTGTGATGCAACGATATCATCATCATCATCAATATTATCATCCTCATTATTGTTGTCACTCCATTGTGGAAATAGTGATGTTACTCCTCCAGGAGGAGGAGTCGTTGACGATGTCCTCTCATTATTACCATCACCATGATGATTATTATCGCCCTCCCCAAACAAAACAGACTGCAGCTGCTGATGATCATGATGCATCATATCCATATCATGATCATCAGCACCGTCAGCACCACTACTATGATGAGAAGAACTATTAAACCCTTCTTCATCCAAACTACTACTACCACTACTTCCCCGACGATAATAATGACTACTACTGCCATTACTAATACGTGATGACGTGTAGGAACCATGTCCCGTCCCATCTCCCTCCTCATCATACTCTACCCCCTCCCCTTCATCATCATCATCATCGTCATCATCATCCTCTTCTTCTGAATTGACACCCTCATCAATAGTAAACAATCCACATCCATTCATATTATTATAATTGGAACGTCGTGTTGGACGATGTGGTGAACCATATCCCCCTCCTCCACCACTTCCACCACCACCGTCGTGGCCATTCCCCCCCACTCCATTATTTGATTGTTCAATACTTTCACAACCTGTATTATTATTCAATGAGGTAGATGATGTTATATTGTCCATATTATCATCTGCACCACCACCACTACTATTGCTGTTGTTAGTAGTAGTAGCAGTAGTATCAAGAGGAGTAGGTGCCCCCGGGATGAAGCAGTCGCTAATCCCCTGAAATGTCGTTGTGGTGTCTTCACTGTTGATATCATCATCTTGTTGTTGTTGGTGCTGTAGCGGTAATTTTGCCATGTCCTCCCCTCTATCATTGTCAGTTTCATTCACCACATTTTCATCATTATTACTATTATCACCGTTGTTGTTGTCCCCATCAAGCAATAATGCAGCACGAAGTTCCTCCTTGGTTTTCTTCTTCTTCTTTTTCTTCTTCTTTTCATTATTGCCGCCGCCGCTGTCTTTATTACTGACGCCATTGCTGCTACTGCTGCGGTTGACAATGTTGTCGGCAATATTGGCGGTGACGACTACTTCTGTATCAGCCGTAGTTGCAGTAGCCTCATCACCACTATTTTTATTTCCAGCAGACGAAGCAGCAGCGAGACTGGCTCGTATTCTCTCCTTCTTTGACAACCCATCACTACTACTACTGCTTTTTATTTTGGAGGATGATTTGGACGAAGACTTCTTTTTAGATGACTTTCCTCCACCATTATCTTTATTGCTACCATTCTTTGAAGAAGAAGAAGAAGTGCCCTCTCCAACAATTGAAGTGGCCTCACTATTACCATCGCCATCGCAGTTGTTGTTGATGGCTGCAGCTATGGCCCGTTTCTTTTTTAACTTTGCATCACCACTACTACTATTATTATTGCTGTCGTCGGCACTGCTCTTCTTTTTCTTCTTCTTCTTTTTAGCAGCAGATGCATCGGCGGTAACTGAGGCGCTTCCGACCATATCTTCTTTTTGTGTGTGCAACACGGAGATGCTATTATTTATTATAATCTATTCTTTGTAGCCTTCATAATTTGAGATAATAATGTTAAATGTAGTCACTCTCTCTAACAGGCACCTTGCATTCAACAAACTACAAGTTAAAGGCCCTTGTTGCATGCCTTCGCCATTGTTATTCCACTTGCCCTTCTTCCTTCTTTGATGTGGTCGGTCGGTTTGTGGTTTCGCTGATTTGCCTTCCGAAGGGTGACCTGTACATCAGACCCGAGCGGTACCAGGTACCATACCACTGCCCTGTTATCTGCCCATTTTATGAAAGGAACCCTTTTGTGGGCAGTTTGGGGAAACAAAACTGCTTTGCATGCAAAAGATGCCAATGAGCTTCTACAAGATTGCTCAAGATTGCCTGCCAACTTGCCAACTGCAGCGTGTGACGGCAGTTACTAACTCCGGTCATAAGTATTGCAATTAGGCAGCATACTCTCGTAAACAACAACTTTGTTGGACACTTTCCATCAGGATGCATGCTATTATTATGCAGGGTAAATGCCGCGACTGTGGGAGCGTCTGCTATGCCGATTGTCTTATTAGGAGTTGCGATTTATGTGGAGGCTTCTGTCCTGATTGTGATGCTGAGGTTGAAACTTGCGATTATTGCGATGAGTCTATGTGCTCCGATTGCAGGAGTCAATCTCGAAGTAAAGAAACCACAATGTGCGCACCTTTTTATGAAAGGATATGTAATGGATGTAGATTGGACATGGCTCTAGAAAACGGCCTACCTACCCCAAATAATGATTGTGATTGTTCTACTAATTCAATTGCCCCTCTCCTCATGGAGCATATCAAAGAGTTGACTACGAAGAATGAAGAATTGGAAGAACAAAGAGTTGACAAACGATAACAAAGAGTTGACGAATGATAACAAACAATTGAGGAGTAAAATCAAATCTCTCAGGAAATTTGAAGGCAATTCTGATCAAGAAGGACATGCTGACTGAAGTATGTAGATGTAGAGATAGCATGTTAATGTGAGGCTACATCAGGACAACCTCTGTACATATCATCTGAAGAGCAGCACTGTGAGATAATTATTTTTGTTGTGAGATTTTAACAGTAGTATCAACAAGAGATGAGGTTAATACACTTACTATCATCCATCCATTAGGAAATGTACACCCTCTCTAGCTAGAGAGGATGCAGCCTACTATCTCTTGAACGATGTGACTGACGATAGGACACTGACAGAATCTCACCCCCTCCCCCTCCCTCCAAAAGCAAGACAAGAGCAAGCAAATCCGAGAACAATCAACTCATTCATCGAACTATTGTTTTGACCTCAAACCATCATATTCCACCACATAATCTATAATGGGAGTAAAGAATCTCTGGCGTCTCCTCTTACCCTGCGGTCATCGCCTATCCATCGAAACACTCTCCCACCAAACACTTGCCATCGATGCATCAATTTGGTTGACACAAATATCCAAGGCATGTCGTGATCCAGAGACGGGTCGTCTCCTCCCCAACCGACCACATGTACGTATCTTTTTATTACGATTGATGAGATTATTATATCATCGGATTCGACCCGTGGTAGTGTTTGATGGGATTATGCCCGAGGTGAAACGACGAGAGTTGCAACGTAGACGTGATCGTAGGGAGAAGTTATGGAAGGGTGAAAGTGGTGGTGGGAGTGGTGATGCTGATTTGGCATTGAAACGGACAGCCAAGAAGATATTAGTGCAACAGTTGAAAGATTGGAGAGAGAAAAATAAGAAGAATAAGAAAGACGATGCTTCAAAAGGTGATGATCAGAATGATAATATGCAACAAGGCAGTCCTGCATCCAAAAAGAGATCTGCAGCATCCAAAAATAATGGAGGAGCATTTGCTTCTGGATTTACTATTGGAGATGAAAANACACGATTCAAAGAAAAGCCAGCGGCAAAAGCTACAGAGGCCAACAATGATGATGACAATAATTACCACGATGCAGATGACTCAGATAATGACTGGGAGATGTCAATTGCTATACAATCATCTATCAGCGACTCTATCAAGCAACAACAGAAGCAGCAGCAGCAACAACAACGTATCGAATATCAAGACTTGACCCAACAACCCAACGAAACTATAGCCTCCCTCCCCTCCGAAACACGTTCTCAATGGATGGAATCTCAATATAGAGCACAACGGATCCAATCTCGTAAAGAATGTATTGGAGCCGCTGCCAATCCGGAAGATTATTCATCTACACAATTACGCAATTTTTTGAAGGGTAGTCGATTGAATAAAAAGATGGGTGAGATTGGCAAGTTGGCTGGACAGCTGTTAGAGGAAGGAGGAGCAAATAATAATTTTGTAAATGTTGAGGAGGATAATGATGATGATAATGGTCAAAGACGAGTTTTGAGAAGACCAAAGAATAAGGATGGAGATGGTGACAATAGCGATGACGAGTTGTTTGATCAGAACAATGAGTCAACTACGGCAAAAAAATCAATGAAGGTATTATTTGGAGAGGATGATGATGAGAGTGTAGATGATCATGAAATGGAGGAGTGTGGAGGTGGATTTTTGTTACCAAATAATGTTGATGAAACGAAGCAACAACAGCAAGCAGAGAAGGCTGCAGCTGCAGCATCAAAAGAAATAGTTATTGACGATTCTTCTGATGAGAGTGTCATTAGCGTGACCGGGACAACTCAAACCGTGGCAGAGTCCAATGATAATACAACAAATACCAGCATCAGATATGACGAAGTCAAGAAAAGTTTATCACCTCCAAAAGGAGTAAGTAGTCGACTAATGGCATTGTCGTCGGCAGATCAAGAGTGGGCTGAATGGGGAGAAGGAGAAAACGATACACAAGACAAACCAATCGTTGAAGAACCAGCATCTCTCAAGTTAGCAGCAAAGTCTAATAATACTGGCGTTTCCTCTTTTGAGAGTGACAGTGACGACGAACCAACGTTCCTTTCGTTAAGTCAAACGCAATCAAAGCCGGCTGCTAAGGCGAGACCAGTAGCTCCGTCGAATAAACCTGCTTCTCAGACTGAATGTCCAGTGAAAGATGATAGTGATGATGTTGACGACAACGATATTGATTGGGAAGATGGCGGCCAAGTTGATCAGGATGATGACCAAGTCGATAAAAAGACATCGTTGCATCAAGTAGATTCTCAGCATGTGAACAATGAAGATGAGGATGAGGATGAGAATGACGACAATATTGAATGGGAAGACGGCGGCGAAGATGATCAGGCTGATGATCAAGGAGATGATTTGGAAGTGATGCCAAAAGAGCGAAATGGTGATCATCTTACAACTCGACATATACTCCAGTCAAGATTAGAAGGTCATGTCAATAATGATGACAAAGTAGTTTTGGATGAAGATGCCGTTGAGAGGTCATCGGGCGCTCCTGAATCTCATTTTGATTCTGTCAATACGGAGAAGGAGATCATAGATGTGGATGATATTCAGCCATCGTCAACTCACAATTCTGATCGTAGCCCCAATCCATTCGAAATCGATAACTTCAGCTCAAATGATGCAACAACAGCTGCTTTGCGGCACGCACAGGAGACGGCTTCAAAATTGACAGACTGGGCCGGAAGAGCTCTTCAACGAGCTATTGCAGCACACATTGAGGAGAAGGGAGGGTCACCAACGAAGGATACGATGACTGAAGATAGTCCGTTGGTCGATTTGACTGTTGATGAGGAAGAAGAAGAAGAAAAGAAGAAGGAAGAGGAAAGTTCATCTAATTTGAAAGAGAAAAAACTGAACGATCCAGCTGCAACTAAGAATGCCACAGACGATTTGCAGCCAGTTACCCGCAAAACAGTTGACCTGTTCGATACATCACTGGAAGGATTAAATCAAGTACACAACGATATCCTTGAAGAAGAGAGGCTTATGGAGCGGGATATGAGCACGATAACAGATGAAATGAAGATGGATATTTTGAACTTACTCCAATTGACGGGCATTCCTTGGATAGAGAGTCCATCGGAGGCTGAAGCACAGTGTGCAGCCTTGGAAGAATTAGGATTAGTTGATGGAATCGTGACAGAAGATTCTGATGTCTTCGTCTTTGGTGGGCGAAAAGTATACAAAGTGAGTTCATCCCATTTAATGGAGAGGGTATTTTTTGTGACTGTCCTTTGCTTACTCAACTTATCTTTGTGTTGCAGAACTTTTTTAACGAGCAAAAGTTTGTAGAGGCGTATTATGCAAAGGACATAAAGAAGGATCTTGCGCTTGGAAGAAACCAGCTCGTAGCACTCGCCATGTTGCTAGGTGGTGACTACACTGACGGAGTCAAGGGCGTTGGTATTGTGAATGGTATGGAAATTTTGCAAAGCTTTGTTGTTGAGGATGGCAAAGATGGTATCCGTGACGGACTGCAAAAGTTTCGTGAGTGGTTAGATGGTATAGACGATCCACTAGCTCAAGATGATACCGAATCAGCCACCTACCTATCCAAAGTGAAGCTATTTCATAAGAAGCACCAATCTGCACGTACCCGTTGGATAGCTCCCGAGAATTTTCCATCTCCACAAATAATAGAAGCCTACATGAAGCCTGCGGTTGACAGCTCTACAGCCAACTTTTCATGGGGCAAACCAGACATTGATGGCTTACGACAGTTTTGTGCCGACTCGATAGGGTGGGACGCTGCTGAGACAGACCGCGTTGTTCAGCCCGTACTAGAAATACTTGAAAGTGGATCGAAACAAACAAGGATTGAATCTTATTTCATGAAGTATGAAGATGGTATCAAGTTTGCCGAAGTAAAATCAAAGCGTTTGAAGGCAGTGCTTGATGAAATTCAGACTGAAGATGATATAGAAGGGTCTAATAAAAGAATGAGGACCGATTGAAGTGACGATGTCGAAATGCATGGATAAATATGCCATTGTTCATTAAAGTTAAAGTATTGCAGTGGCACAATGCCAGAGTTGCAAGAAGGACTTATCCTGTATTTACTGCCCATCCTCATACAACCATGGCTTGGTATCATACTCATGCAGCTCGGGGCTCACAAACACATCTGAGCCAGCCACGCTGAGGAACATGCAATTGTTGTTGTCTTTGTAGCCATTTCTTTGACAGAGACTTACATCTTTTTCTCTTCCAGTTGAGGGATCTGTCTCACGATCAAGGCGGCTCATCACCTGCATCATCCCCTTTGAGGTCACAAAATCTCTCACAGCTTTGATTTTTTCATCTTGAGTACCATCCTTCTGGGCGTTGTAAACAAAGTCAGCCTCGACCATTAGGACATCAATTTTAACCTTTTCCCAATCCAAAGTTTGCAGAACGGCAAGCTCAGCCCCCTCCACGTCCAAGGAAAAGAAATTAATTCGATCAATTCCATTCTCTTCCAGCATCTGGCTCAATGGACGACACGGTACCTCAACAACGTTGTCTTTGGCATCGTCCTTAACGATTGAGGCAACTCCCTCGTTGCCAGCCAATCGAAGCGTCGGGCCGTCATCAACCTTACAAGCAGCTTCACCTACAGTAATCGCACATGGCCTATTTTCCCGTAGTTTCGTGAAACTCTTTGGGTTCGCTTCAATGAGGAGACCATTCCATCCAAGACACTGTTCAAACATTAATGTGTTCGAAAATGTAATCCCATCCAAGGCACCCATTTCAAGGAAAATGCCACGCTCAACCCCCTCCACACCTATTGATGTTCCACCGTTGACCCCATTTAGTTTACCAAGGTGTGCCAGAGGGCTCCCACCGGAGAAAAAACGATGATAAATAATGGCATCTTCGAGATTCTGCCCAAAATTTACAGACGGTTTCTCTCTCCATCCAAGCGTGCAGTTTGAGTGACCTGGTGTCAGCTTTTGCTGGCCTGCCCGATTTTTTGCCACCCTTACTGGTCGTGGAACGCTGCATTTTTCTTCAGGTGCGGTTACTTTCGTCACACTTGAAATAGTAGACGGCGAAGAGATTTTTTCTTTTTGGGAATGATACGATGCGCATTCGGGGATGTCGTATCCGAAGCATTCAATATCACTTTTATACAAGTGACACAGCTTTATAACCGCAGCTTTAGCAAGATCCTGATGAGGCATGAGAGACTTCAGCTCCTCCCATTTGAATACCCAATCTTGACCATCCTCTCCTCCTCTTCGTTTCATAGTCTGTTTTTCGGCTTTGTTTTCTCTGCCAGAAGCTTGATTTATGATACCGGTCAAATTATTTACAGATGCGATATCATAAAATGTCGAGCGAGGACTGTATTTGTTAGTGGCAATGAGGTATGTCATGGGAGTAATGTGCTGATCCCAGTATCCCTTTTCTTCGATTTCATCTAAAAAGTCATTTAGCCTTTGGAGCCTTCGCTCAGTTGTTGTCTCTTTGCGGCTGCCCGCACATGGGCGCATATTAGCATCACCCCATGTAGAATTTAGACATGTCTTGTTCCACCATGCTAAGTTCATCTCTCGAATGGGCCCATCTATCCAACCCATTATCCAGAAGACTTCAACTTGATGAAGTCCCGCAAGAGCTCGCTCAAGAGGATGGCGTATCACCGAGAAAAAATTGTAGCGGTCAAGTACCTCGTCATCCAAGTCTCGTGAGCTGATATCTGGTGCGTTGTTTGTCGAGTGTTTCAATGCATTTGTTAGAGAGGTACTGCTACACTTCGTCATGTGTGGGGCGTAGGCTATGGAACCAGTCTCGGGGATATATGCACGTATAATGGATTTTTGCTTCAAGGTCATCTTGGAGATGTTGAAAGAGTGGTGGAGCTCGCTTATGTCACACACATCAACTGGTTTCAACGAGTCAAATAATCCATGCATGTTGTTTTTCTTCGTGATCATAGTCATGTTGGGTTTCTGTTGAGGTATGTCACGAAAACTGTTGATGAAATCAACCCACCATTGATTAGTTAGCTTTGCAAAGTTGTATTCCTCTGCCTTAGCCAATATCGTTGGGTAGGATGCTTCAAGTAACGATGGGGTGACATTATCGTAGTGATCAACCCAAAGCACAGGAAGATCATCAAAGACACGATAGAAGCCATCCTTTCTGTAGTATCTTTCCAATATGGGGATGGTACCCATGCATAACGCTTCCCATGTCCGGTAACAGTCCCAGCCCATGCCACTAGGACTCAGGATGAACTTTGCATGACGTAGGTTTCCAAGATAGTCTGATCCATCTCTGTATTTGTTTTTTATTGTCCCATTGAAATTAGATATGACGTGTTCTGCAATCGCATTTCTACTTTCAGACTTGGCTTGAGCAATAAGTAACAACTCTGTTCGGTCCGCGAGTGTCATATTCTTCTGTATTGTTGTTAAATCTTCTACGATTTTTCTCTTTCCAGGAGATTTGGATCGATCTCTAATCCCAAGTGGCAATGAGAATACCTTTGGATGGTCCAGCCATTGATGAGTTGTAGTAAATACTGCAGAAACGTTGGTATGGTTGAGATACCACCATAAATCTTCAACTTTGCATCCTTCCCTCTTAAAGTGTCCTTCCCATTTGCCCCAATCCACTGTCCGGTTAGGAACTGGCGTAGAGAATGCGCCCCAGTTTTCATTCAGTTGACTGATTAGAACATGCCTCCTCACCCCATTTATCTTTTGGAACAATTGAATTGTGTCACATAACCGCCCACAAAGTAGATCCCTCCCTGTTACATCAGGATTTGCAAAGTCCTCCAAATATGAATTTCTTGCGGTCTCGTTCAACGACAAAATATCCTTCCAACTCTTCACCTCTTGTATGTCCTTTCCAAAGACATGATCAATAAATCCGCTATGCGAGGGGGGGTAAGACGAATCGGAAAAATGCATATCAATGACAGATGATTCGTTAATAAGAGCCCTGCGTTGATTGTACATGTACTGGTACTGAGCATACATTATTTCATCTTCTTTCATTTGTCTGACTGAAATATCTTCTTTCACTTTCATTTGTCTGAACCATATCTCGAAGTCGAAAGAGAGCGAGCAAGCACATAGTAATATTATTAGGCCGCCCACTGCTGCTTTTGGCCGGGAGGCTGCCGTGTTTGATGATAGAGATCGTGATACCATGGTACATATCTGGGGAAAAAATAATAGCACAGCACTG
>JALLBI010000046.1:0-22494 GCA_036940125.1 Mediolabrus comicus
TACTACACTGCATGCAAGATATTCTTTCTTTATCTCATATCACTGAGTAGCATCATCACTTGTGCACTAAGCGTTGGATTGACTGTTCATTGGTATTATGTTATATTAGAAAGATTGAAAGATGGCAACTTCATCACTATTGGAATGGACTGGGTGATTTTGGGTTTTGCGGTAGTTACACCCCTCTCATTGTCTGTTAGCATCTCCTTTCGCAGACGAGAACGGGCGTTGATTGAGATATCAAAATTTCGATCTTTTGCTTTCCAACTGCTACTCGCCCATGCTGTATGGGATTGGGAGAAAGATGGAGGTAAAGCTAATGTGCGTGGTATAGATTGGCTGGGACATACGGATGAAGTGTTAACAGAACTGATTGCAGTGGGAGATGAGCTAAGCAGATTCTTGACGCTACCTTCGACATCAAGAAGTAGACATCGTATGACAACTTCTGGAAGACGTGAGGCTGCTAGAACTGCAGAAGTTGCCTATAGGCTATACGATTCGTTATACACTCAGCGAATGACAAGAATTACAGTACTATCAGAAAAAGTAAAGTTGGCTGGTCTAGGTGCAAGTGAGGCGTCTCGTATTCGACAATATGAGCGTTGGATGGGTGATGCTATAGAAAATTTGAGAATGATCAAGACATACCGGACGCCACAGACGCTGAGATCATTCACAAGGATTTTCTCTACCCTTCTGCCTCCGTTCTTTGCACCGACATTTGCTCAGCTTGGGTATGCAACAGGCAACTTGGGATATGGGATTACATTTGCAATTATTACATCACTGTGCTTGAATGCCCTTGTGGAGGGAATCGACATATTGGAGGACCCATTCGTAGGCTTCGTGACATTAGATGGCATTGATGTACGTGAGGAATTCCAAGTGCTCCATTACAACCAGCTTGTCACAGCTCGTAATCAACTCTATCCAGATGAGAAAAAGTATGGAGAACCAAACACTTTTGTATTGCCAGAAGACATCATGGATATTGACCTTGAAGCGTCATCACAACCACGACGAGATACTACAACTCCAGATACTAACAATGTAGGGATGCCAATGGACTCGAGCGTGGAGTCAATGCCGAAGACGCCACGTAGCCATAGAAAGTTCCTCAGCTTTGGCAGTATTGGTTTTGGCGATGCAAACTTTCTTGACGGTGTTGATGATATTTCATCTAGAGAAAGTGGTTACACCATAGCCGGTCGCAAAGCACGGTTACATCCTTTCTTCAATGTTCCGTCTACAAAAGAGGAAGAAGACGATGAGGGATCATCTCGTCGTGTTGAACCAGAGGAGGTCACCACCACACATGGTAGTATTCAAACTAACAGGAAATCTCCACCGCCAGTCCCTCCACCGCCAGTTCAGCCGCAACTGGAAGAAGAAGTCGTCGATGAAGCGAATGCAGTTGAATCATTGGAGGACAATGATGAGTATAAAGATGATGAGGAATGGGCTCAAAACATAAATAACTCGGATACACTGCCTCGTGGTAATACAGCCGACAGAAAAGTGTCGTCATCTGCTCAACCACCTCTTGCGTCTCTTTTTCAGCCTCCTCTAGAAAGCCAAGCTCAAAAGACTGATGAGCAACATGAATGAGAGTAATAAATTTCCAGTAAAAATGTTGTCCTAAAACATTATTATTTATGAATAATCATGAAAGCAAAAAGGACGTCGAATCATAAATGAAGTGTTCTTTAAGAACCCCTTCTTGGTCGTTTTGAAACCTGCTCAGCCTCTTCCATCGCAGCATCATCAAGACCCCTCTTGTTCTCATCCCTGTCTGCATCGTCATCTTCTTCAATATC
Organism: Mediolabrus comicus; assembly: GCA_036940125.1. NCBI lineage: Eukaryota > Bacillariophyta > Thalassiosirophyceae > Thalassiosirales > Thalassiosiraceae > Mediolabrus > Mediolabrus comicus. The sequence goes on from JALLBI010000046.1 coordinate 1,821, forward strand.
CTCAGCAATGCAACCAAGGTACTCGAAGTGGAGGATCTTTTTGTCGAGCTTCGGCACATTACAAAGTTGAAAGGCATACATATTTTCTCCTTCAGACATCAATGCCGCCTCCTCTCGGAAAGCAGAGGGTTTGAAGCTACCATCCAGTTTGTGCCTACGATAGATCTCTATCATGTTCTGCAAAGTTTCGTCGTTTGCCATGTGCTGAAGGTGTTTGAGAATGTGTGCAATTAACTTGTCCATGGTCGCAAGCTCGTAAGAGTCATTGCCTAGCAAGTATCGCACTCTGTCTTCGAAACGAACGCCTTCTGGTTCATCGTTAGCCCCAGCACCAGTTTCAACGAGTGAGTACACAAGACTTAAGAAAGCTTCGTAGCGTATCCTTCCTTCATTTGGATCGCCTTCATAAGTCAGTCTATCAATATGACGTCTTATCTCAGTATTCTTGCAAACACGAGCGGCGATATCCTTCGCAATATTGAGACGTCTAACAAGGACTTGATGAAGCCTGAAAAACAAGTAAAGGTACTGAGTTCCAATAATAAGTTGGTCATCAGCCCTCTCAGTCACCTCATTATCATTTGATCGTAGCTGATCTGTGAGAAGAGACGGCTCCACTTGAGTAAGAGTACAGAAAATAGCGTCAGGTTGCACCCGTTTACTTCCAGATGCATACGAAACCTCGTATTCAGATTCCTTTTCATGGTAATTCACAATTTTCCCTTCACCAAAGGTTGTTGACACAAGAGTGTCTGGAGGGTAAGCGATGTGGCTTGACGCTGAAAAGTAATTGCTATCTTCGCTCATTGCGGTTGGCTTCATGATTTCTTCCTTCACAAACTTTGCATCGGCGGCGATGTTGTCTTCAGAAGTACTTCCTTCCTCATCTGCACTATCGTCGTCCCCGTTATCAGTAGTGTCTCCCTCTTGGGGCGGTGATGGTGTGAATGATGCTGCAGGACTTTGCATCCAAGATAAACTTAGTTCAAACCAAGGACCAATAAAATCACGCCACATTTTGTAACATCTTTCCTTGTCTGCTGGATTCATTGAGCTCCTCTCCAGTGCGAACGATAGAATACGGTATGCATCCTGTTGGGCCCAGGAGTTTTGTTCGTACATCAAGCTCAAGTGAGGAGTGAATAACGTTTTCGTCGGCTTGGGCAACTTTTTGAGATCCATCTGATATGTCATAGCATCGATCATTGTTACCTCATAAAAGGTCCCGTGTTCTTCCTTCGCCTTTTCCAAACGAGCACTTAAAGCGGCCTCGCCTTCATAACCATCGTTCTCCGCACGATCTTTGATATCGGCAACAAGAACACGAGTACTTGTAGCGCGTTTGTCAGTAGCTCTCCACGTGAGGCCACGGTGGTCTATACTCTTGTAATAGTTGAGCTCAGATATCTCTTTCCACTTGCGGTTAAGAACCTCCCTGGCTGCTCGGAATTCCTTGTCTTTCTGACGTAGACGATTGACCACGATCGGAATCGCCACCGCAGGATTTTTGAAGCATAAATCTAGCATTTCTTGTCCGTCATCACCGTAAATACGTCTAATAGCATGCTTGTGAATCACACCTAGTACACGTCCATCCAACGTGTATTGGAACAACTTCCCTCCAGCTCCAACGCCCTCGGGACACTTCTTTTTAGCAATTAAAAGTGAGCCTTTCGTGACAGGTTCCTTATCAGATAGGAATTGCAATTCGTCATTGATCTTCACAAGACGTTGCAGAGTAGTAGCGTTGCTATCAATGCACATGTCGATTTCAAATCTCATATCTTCGCAACGGAAAAGTGTCTCCTCTTCATTGTTCTTCCTCATGTGACGGAACGTGTAGCTTTCCTCACTTCCAACAGGCAAGCTCACCCATACATCATTAAGAACTGCAGCTTCGTCTTTGCTACGTTCACTGCACGGTGGATTCGGATAATCACGAGGCAATGCTCGATATGAAGGAGAACAACGGCGGCATCGACTGAAGTCAATTTCAGATAGAGGCACTGAGTGCCAAGAATCATCATGCGCAGGTGCATCCGGAGAACCGATAGCATTGATAATGCGTTTGAACTCCTCAAATAAATCCTTGTGCTTCCCGAGCAGCCTCTCCACATACCCAAGCAAATCATTACGCGACAAAATCTCCTGAGCATACATATCGAGAGTTTTGATGAACTCTGCGTAGGCTTGCCCGTCTCTAGAGAAAGATGTCAACACAGCTTTGACGGCGTCGAAGAATTGACGTTCTACCCCTGAATTGTACACAAATGCATCTTGTTGACCACCAGGACTAGCAGATGGACGTCCAGGTGAAGGTTCATGTGGCTTGGTCATGTCAATGAACTTCGTAGAGCTAGCAGGTAGAGGACCTGTGGACTGACTCTTGCCCTTGGGTGTACGCCAACCGGTGGCGCCGCCCTTACCATGTTGATCCTTTGCAACAGCCTCAAGTGCCGCCCTTTGTTTCGCTTCGGCCTCAGCTGCAGCCCGACTAAGACGTTCCTTAGCCTGTTCCTGAACCGCGTCTGGCAAAAAGAAGGTGAATTCCCTCAACAGGTCAGGGTGATCAGCAAACAACGATGATACCTGTTCAAGCACGTCCTTGATTCCACGTTGCTCCTTTTGATAAGTATGCAAAATTTCGAGGAAGGTGTGATAGATGCTTGGATTGCTGGCGAAACGCTTCTTAATGTTGGTCACATACATGATAGCATGATCAAATTCAACTGCCCTCTGACCAGCACCAGGTTGCTGTTGAGTTGGTGGCTTTGCGGGAGACTTCGCTTGTTGCTGCATAGGCTTACCGGGTGGCTTCGCCCCCGGCGGTCCAGCAGGTCCTCTTCCACCCATTTGTCCTCTTCCAGGTTGAAGGATGGGTGCACCACGTCCAGGAAGGCCACGACCGGGAGGAACGCCTCGTCCTGGAACTGGGCCGCGTCCAGGAGGAGGCCCACGACCTGCATAACCACGTCCCTGCATTGGCATTCCTCTACCAGGAGGTGATGGCCCACCAGGAGGCATAGGCCCTCTTCCACCCATTGGACTTTTTCCTTGCATAATGCCTGGACGAATGGGAGTGGTAGAACTGTTGAAAAAATGAAAGAAAAAAAATTGTCAATACCAAAAATTTGCACGCAATGGTCAACGAAAAAGACAATCAAAGCATAATCGTTGAAACACTCACTTTGTACCAGGAAGGCCGGGTCCAAGGAAAACAGGTTCCAAATCTCTCATCTCAATCTTGTATCCCTCCGGTAAAAACGTATTAAATCCCAAAATCAAATTATTATACCCATGGAACAACTTGCGCACACTATTAATAACACCAATAGTATCAACCTCCTGAGCTTTGAAATTCTTCATAATTTCTAAGAACTGGTTGTAGATACGAGGCCTATCACCGAATTCAAGTTTCACTTGATCAAGGTAGAGTAAAGCATCTTCCACTTTGAGTTCTTTTCCGGCTGGGTTGAATGGATCCGCGGCTGCTGGTGGAGTTGGCTGAGGCTGAGGCTGAGGTGGTGGTGGTGGCTTAGACGCAACATTCGCCACTGGACGAGCGACAGGCGCAGCCGCTGGTTTACTGTCACCATTATTTGACAAGGCAGCGGGTTTAGAATCAGCCACTTCATTGCTATCATTAACTTTGGGAGGAGGAACTTCCGCAGCAGACGTTTCTGCAACTTTTCCGCCTGATGCTGTAGGGGAAGATTTAGCGGCCTCATCCTCCACAGTCATTTCTTCATCTTTGTTCTCTTTCTCTTTCACAGAGACATCTGGAGCAGCAGGTGGTGGTGCTGTTGAAACCTTTTCGGTAACATTCTCCTCAGACTTTGTTGGTGCAGAATCTACTGCTGCTGCTGCTGGAACGACCTCAGTATTTGTGCTTGAAGGAGGTTTGTCGTCACTGTTGTTGTTAACACTCGCATCATTCATGGGCACATCAGCAGCTGGCTTCTCATCATTAGCAGTAGTGTCAGCTGGTGCTTCAGCAGGAGGGGTGGGAGATGGTTTGGATTGTTCTCCTTTAGCAGCAGCAGCAGTAGTAGTAGAAGCAAGAATAGTAGTATCCTTGCTTTCAACCACAACATCAGGTTGTACAGAAACACTGGTAACTTCCGCAGCAGCAGAAGAAGGTGCGATGTTATTGTTATTGGGTTGTTCCTCACTCTTTGTCTTCATCTCTGGCTGCGTATCAGTAGGTGGCGACTGATCATTAGCCCCCGTATCGGTAGCAACCTCTGACACTGCTGCTGCTGGTGGCACTGGCTGTTCCTCTTGAATTGGTGCCACAGGTGGGACAACAGCAGCATTATCAGGCGGTGCTACCTCTGAAACAGTCTCCATCGGCGCGTCAGCAACAACGGGAGGAGGTGGAGATGGTTGATCGATCTTTGGTTGCTCGATGGTTGGCTTGGAAATGAGATCTCCTTCCGTAGCAGCAGTAGCTGTAGTAGTAGCATTTTCGACAGCCGGCGGTGGTGGCAAAGAAGACTTAGCTGGATCCTCTGCTGCCGCTTCTACGTCCATATCCATTGGTGCCGACGACGAGTTGGTGATAACTGCACCATTATTAGTAGAAGCAGCATCAGCAACCGGTGGTGGTGGCGCCACAACAGGAGCCGTCGCTTCTTCCTTGGTCGGCCCTCCCATATCCACCTCCTGCATCACGGGCTCCTCAATAGTTGGTGGCATAGACACATACGGTTCCACCGCTGCACTATCAGCAATGGTTGAAAGATTATTTGGCGCGGCAAATGTTGATGCTGCAACAGCAGCTGCTTGTGGTGCTTCGTCCATCATTGGTTGCTGCCCAACCTTCTCGGGAGATGGTTCAGGTTCTGAAATATCCATCGCATCTGACGCTTCATCAGTTGCTCCAACCATGGGGGGAGGGACCTCAGCTCCTATTGGTGGAGGCTCAGTGGCAGCAGTAATTTGCGGAGGATTGGTAGTGCCTGGAGGCCCTCCCAATGGTGGCAGTTGGTCCATGGTGGCTCTCGCTTTTGTTGTGTTGTTGCTTTTGCAACTTGGGGGTGTCTGTTTCTGTAATTGGGAGTCTTTTCGCCACTTTTGTCCCGTGTCAAGTCACGCTTAACCAATTTACTGGAGTTTTGGACGATGATGAAGTCTACCTTCTGCCACTCGGTACGGTAGATCCGGGCAAGGCTGGAGAAATAAACGCCGCACAGTATTATTGTATACTCCCTTGACGATTATTTTTTGATATCGGCGGAGTTTTTGCGGCCCGTCTTGGTTGTGTAACGAGTGCTTCGAAGGAGATATAGGTTCGCCGCCTTTTGCTCTACAGAAAATACGTAGGAATTAGTACAAACGGTGTAGAGCAAAATAAATAGACGGGGGTGAACTTCCCGGGGTGCGTTCGATGTGTTGGGGAGAGCAAATTAGATGGAACGGCCGATGGGGTGATGGGGGGTGATGTTGCTAATGACACTGGGGTGGCGGTGGATATTTTTCAACGCTGGTTTTCACGTGCGGTGTGGCTGGGGGAGACGATGGCGATCATCGTCCAACTCCACGATTTTTTGTGTTGCCTCAATCAGCCGGTGCCGGTAACTTTGACTCGACCAGAGCTCGGACTCCCATTTGAATGACCGTTAATTGCCGTTATTTCTCGAACTGGCGGAATCAATATGAGNCTGGGGGAGACGATGGCGATCATCGTCCAACTCCACGATTTTTTGTGTTGCCTCATCAGCCGGTGCCGGTAAAATTTAGCTCGGACTCCCAATTTGAATGACCGTTAATTGCCGTTATTTCTCGTACTGGCGGAATCAATATGAGAGTTAGCTGCATTGGTTCCAATTAGAGAGGTGGACAGAGTCCCAATTGGAATTTACACCTGAAAAAAGCCCACGCACCATTCTTTTATGTAAGTACTCCTGGCCCACCACCGCTCTCATTCTCTCTTCTCTGCAAAGCGGAAAAACGAAAAGCGGAAGCTACTTACCAACACAAACAAGCTGGTAGGAAGTACCTACCTGACGGCCGGCAAGCAGCAATAGAGAGGGCCTTTGCGTAAATACTTTGACATTAGCAGTCTCTAGTTGGATAGGGAAGGAGGCGTATTGTTGCTCGGTGCAAAAAATTGTGCCTGAAACGGTAAAAGATTTTAAGATATGGGAGGCGGTCGCGCTCCAATTTCACCTCTGGATTATATCCAAGGGGCATGCCAGCTCCATCTACAGGCAAGAGTTAGCAACCCTTCTAGTTTACAAGCAATTCAGCGCTTTCTATCAGGTGGTAGTGATAGCTCAGCTGAGGAGGGGAGTGGCACTCCACTATGTCCCAGGTTATTTATTTGGGTACCTCGACAGTCAAAAAATGAGGGAGATACAACAGATGATGATGCAACGGATTGGGATGATGCTCTTGCATCCACGGAGTCATTTGATGGACGAAACCTTGGATCATTGGCATTTATTAATGCTTCGTTGATCAATGCCAATGCTGCATCTGAGACTTCAACAACAACAGCAGCAACAGCTGGTGGAGGGGGAGAGATAAAAAATGCACGTCAAATCCAATGTATGGTAATGAGTCCAAGAATATACATCGACGAGGCGGAAGAAGAAGATGAAGATCAAACTGATGAATCTAAAGAAGAATTGAAGGAGGAGGAAGCATCAGGAGGGGGAGGAGGACGGGGTACCAATAATCCTGGCTCTGCCACCTTCCTTGCATTGCAAATGTATGCCAGACATTGCTTTGTTCCTGCCGTGAGAGCAATCGAAGCATTAGAATTAGAAGAGGAAAAGAAAGAAGGTGACGATGGGGCTGACAAATCTGTAGTAGCTGGTGAAGGAGATGATGTCATCTCTGCCAAAGTAAGCCCCAACAGGCGCAAATCGACTCGTATTTTGGAGGGGTTGGAAGACAAACTTCGTGAATTGGATGTTGCATTAGGCCAATGTCGACGAACAGTGCTCGGTCGTATCCCCCACGTGGCGTTACGGGCCCACCCTCGTATTGTTGAGGCGGCATCACGATTGGATTCTTCCGGAAAGATGGATTTGGATAGCGTAGGTTTGTCATCATCACTTCAGGATGATTCCTTTTTGAATGATGTGCAAAGTACAGTTACACATTGGATCACTCAAATACGTAAAGTGACAATATTGCCTGGAAGCACTCCCTTTCCATCGGGAGATAGTGCCGAAACTGAATCTCATGCTGATTTAGAGGAGGTTTCATTTTGGATTGGTTTGGAGGAGGCATTGAAAAATATTCGGTCAGAGTTGAGTAAACCCGCTGTTTTACTAACGATAGCATTATTGAAAGAGGCAAAACGTTTTGTCGCAACGATTGCCCTTGAGAATAATACTGGGATGGATCAGGCTGAACAACATGTCGGAGATGTTGCCAATTTCTTACGGGCTTACCCTGCCCAGACACTGGCTGCAGCGAGGGATTGGGCTAAAATTGGGTCATCCATGGATGCAGTATTTGCTCATTTGCCAAAAGTGAGACAGTCTAGATATTATGACTTGGATCGTTTGGCGCGATTAGTTGAAGCAACTACATTGAACTTGAGGGAAAGGATTGAGGGAACTCTTCGTGAGAGTTACAAGGGAAATGGGATTGTGCTTAGCTTGACTTATGATGAGTATGAGAAGAGAGTACGAGGGCCAACGCAAGACATCTTCGTCATGTTTGATTCATCTTTTTCTTCCTTTTCGGAATTCTTCCTTGAACAAGGGCGTATTAGGAGGAGGGCTGGAGAGGCAAGGAATGAAACTCCAGCACAGGTTCTGAAAGGTATTACATTGTACCACCAAGCTCTGCGAGAGCGGTTGGATGCAATATACCATTTTAGGACGCAGCATGAGAAACTCCGAACTGTGGTAGCAGAGGTGCTGACTGGTGAAAGAAAGACTGGTCCTGGTGGTGACAAATCTGGTACCGCTGAAGAATACTCTGCATGGGCACTTAAAGAAGTTGATGAAGCCCCCATGTCATTATTTGCTTCCGTAGATGTGCTAGATTTGAGCCCTAGGGGAGAAGCCCTTTTTGCAGCCGCATTGGATGGTTATGATCGTAAAGTTGATGCCATTGAAGAGCAACTTGCAAAACTGTTGAGAGACAAACTATCGTCGTGTCAGGACGCCGAAGACATGTTTCGAGTGTTTGCGCGTTTCAATCCTCTGTTGACTCGGACACGTGTACGCGTTGCAGTCAAAGAATTCCAACTTCAGCTCATGAATACTGTTGGCCAAGCAGTTCAAAAATTGCAGGCTAAGTTCAGCCATAAGTATGAATCTTCTTCTGCATCTTGCATTGCAACAATTCGTGGAATACCACCAGTCAGTGGGAAAATCTTGTGGGCAAAGCAAATGGAACGTCAAGTCCATGCACTCATGAAACGAATGAGTCATGTGCTTGGTCGTGAGTGGGGACAGCAGCTAGAAGGGAGACAGCTTCGGCGCTCTTGTGACGAGCTGTTGAGCAAGTTAGATTCCCGAGCATACTTTCGGAACTGGGTCTCAGAGTGGGAACGTGAGCTGAGCTCCGACACTAACTCAAAACTCAACACTTATCCCATAATTATCATAAAAGAGGGGAGGCTTCTTGTTGCGAAGGCGAATTTTGATGAGAAACATGAGTATTTGTCTCGTGAAATACGTCATCTAAAGTGGCTTGGATATGAACGCGACATACCACGAACGATTGCTCTAGTATCGGAAGAAGCCATGGCGCGTCATGCTCATGCCAGTGAGTTCATTGTAATTGGGTGCACTCTAGATTCATTTGCTTTATTTATCTTTTGCTAACATTATTGCTATTTCCACAGTGGCACTAAAGACAGCTTTGCGATCGTATGCTGCAGCACGTGGCCTTATCACAAAAGAGTTGGAACCCCTCGTTTCGCAGGAATTACGTGCTATTCAAGAATCAATTGCCGAGGCGTTTGACGTGTCATGTGATGGTTCCAAGAAGACATCAAAGCGACGAACTCGCTGGGACTCAAAAGATGTTGGAGCATGGATTGCAGTTTTGAATGAACATGTCACTCGCTTCGAAGAGAGGGTAGAAATTCTCCTACGAGCGTCTGAAAATATTGACGTAGCGATTGAAGCACTTAAGAGTGTTTCGTACGAAAAGAAAGTGTTTAGTGATGCCGTGGAAAATGTTCAAAAGATCGTTGACGAGTTGAGTATGGCTGGTTACTCTGATCTATCCATGTGGGTCGAAAAAGTCAACGCTAGAGTAGGAGTCGTTTTGGGTAGTAGGCTGGAAGAAGCACTGTGCATTTGGAGTGAGACATACGGCTCAACTATCTCTCCAGATACAAAGAAGGCAAAGAAAGGAGCGTCTGCAGTGAAAATCCCCAAGATTTCCGTAGAAATTCTTCTGAGGAATCAAGAAATATCCGCTCAGCCTTCTGTACCATCAACTCGATCACTGTTCTTAGATGAACTTCACTCGTACATGGGTATTGTGTGTACTTTGCCTCGTCTCAACAGTGGAAGATTTGATGTATTTGACAGTGGACACGAAGGAGTAACGAAAGTCAGCACTTTTTATGACGCGATAAATTCGGTATCTCCGGTTGTTATATCTGACGCTTATTCTACTGTTGAAGACCACATTGGAAAGCTTTCTACGTTTGTGAACCAGTGGCTAGGATATCAAACTTTGTGGGACTCACAAGTTGCTGATGTTGCGTCGGCAGTTGATGGAGACTTGAACAAGTGGCACGAGCTCATAGTCGAAGCAGCCACTGCGCGCAACACCCTTGACACAACTGCAACAATAACTGAATTCGGCCCGATCAGTGTTCGTTATAGCAAGGTTCAGTCTCAGGTAAACCTGAAATATGACTCCTGGCAAAAGGAACTACAGACCTATTTCGCAGCGGTCCTCTCTGAGAGAATAAATGAGTCCTACGAAAAAGTATCTGGTGCAAAGGATAGATTGGAAGGGATATCATTGGAGGGGACCTCTGTTGCAACGACTGAGATTGTCCTCGGAGTCACATTTTTACAAGAAGTGACACAACAGCTTCCTCTCTGGCGCAAGAAGTCCAAGGAACTCTTCGAATCCGAAAAATTACTCAGGAGACAACGACATGTCTTCCGCGGTGATTGGACAGAAGCAAGCGTTGTCATGGGTCAGCTGCAGCAAGTTGAACAAGTTCTCTCTAAACGAACACGGACTATGGAAGAACAAGTGCCCCTTCTCCAATCGCGTATTGTTGCTGAAGATAAGTCAAATGCTCAGCGACTATCGGAACTCGTCAATGACTGGGAACAGAATAAACCTCTCATCGGAAATATCACACCTGATCAGGCAATTGAAAGTTTGACTAAATTCGAATTCAGCATGAAAAAGGCAAAGATTGACCAAGAAAATCTTATCAAAGCAAAGGATGCCTTGGGTATTGATGCTGGTGTCATGAATAGCGATATATCGGATTGTCTTGACGAGATCCGTGACCTTACAGAAGTCTGGGAGGCTGTAAGCAAACCATACACCGCACTCTTAGATCTGAAAGATTCCCTGTGGGCAACCGCAGTGATGCGTAAAGTTCGGAAGGCACTAGATGATTTGCTAATTGACCTTCGCTCCCTTCCGAATCGTATTCGGCAGTATGACGCTTACAGCACTCTGTATGATGAAATCAAGTCACTTCTGGCTGGTCACGCTACTTTGTCTGATTTGAAAACTGACTCGCTCAAAGAGAGACACTGGAAATCCTTACTTCAACGGCTTAACGTTCACGTCCCATTTTCAGAGCTGACCATAGGTATGTTGTGGGACAATGGCCTCTTGGACAAGAAGAAAGATGTGGCTGAAGTTTTGTCAGTTGCCCAGGGTGAAATGGCAATTGAAGTTTTTCTAAATCAAGTTCGTGATAAATGGATGAAGGAAGAGCTTGATCTTGTGCTGTATCAAAATAGAGTGCGGTTAATTCGAGGTTGGGACGACCTCTTTAATGCATTAGACGATCACACCGGTGGTCTTGTCTTGATGAGAAGTTCTCCGTACTATCGTTCAGTGCGTGAGTTTCAAGAAGATGGGAACCTATGGGAGGACCGTTTGACTAAATTGAGAGCAGCTTTCGACACCTGGATTGATGTACAGCGTCGCTGGGTATATTTAGAGGGAATTTTCTTTGGAAGTGCAGACATTAAGGCACAGCTGCCTGCTGAGTGGTCAAGGTTTAAGAGTGTAGATGGGGAGTTCATCACTCTCATGAGGCGTATTTCAAACCGACCATACGCTATGGAAGCACTCAACATTGAAAACTTGCAAAGGACCTTGGAAAGGCTTCAGAATCTAATGGTGGTTATTCAGAAGGCTCTTGGTGCATACCTTGAAAAACAAAGAAGCGACTTTTCTCGTTTCTACTTCCTTGGGGACGATGATCTACTTGAAATAATTGGAAACGCGTCTGAGCCAGGGAAGGTATTGCCTCATCTCGGGAAAATGTTTGCGAGCATTGCAACCTTAAATTCTGTCTCATGTGAAGAAGAAGGTGTTTTAGCTAAATTTGATGCAATGCTGTCAAAAGATGGCGAGAAGGTAACATTGCATTCTCCAATAATTGTCACAGACAAAATGAACGTGAAAGAATGGTTGAAACAGCTTGAAGATGGCATGAAAACAACCCTTGCAAAGCTTCTACACTCAGCTGTGACCGAGGTTCAATCTGCTCAAGCCTCGACGGCAAGTCCACAAGGAAAAGCCGATTTTGTAAACTGGGCAGACAAATTTCCAGCTCAGGTAATGATTTTGGCGAGCCAAGTCGATTGGAGTATGTCAATGGACACAGCACTTCGCTGTGAGAATAGCAAAAAAGAATTGGAGGCTGTCTTGAACGCAATCAATGGTAAACTCGAGGTGATGGCTGAAACTGTCTTGCTTGACTTGCCCTCTGAGTCTCGAAAGAAGTTTGAACAGCTGATTACAGAGTTGGTGCACAAACGCGACGTAACAAGATCAATGATTGATGGAGGTGTGTGTGATGTGAATGACTTCCGGTGGCTTTACCACCTGCGGTTTGATTACAATCCAGATGCAGAGGTTCTAACCGAAAAGCTTCGTATTAGCTTGTCGAACGCTTCCTTCTACTACGGGTTTGAGTATTTGGGCATCGGAGAAAGGTTGGTTCAAACGCCTTTAACAGATCGGTGTTATCTTACGTTGACTCAGGCCCTCAATTTCCGAATGGGTGGCAATCCATTTGGACCAGCTGGTACTGGTAAGACCGAGAGTGTGAAGGCGCTTGGTGCACAACTTGGGAGATTTGTTGTCGTTATGAATTGTGACGAAACATTTGACTTTGGAGCAATGGGAAGGATTTTTTGCGGTCTTTGTCAAGTGGGTGCATGGGGATGTTTTGACGAGTTTAACCGTCTTGAGGAGCGTATCCTTTCAGCTGTCTCTCAGCAGATTCTCACCATTCAACAGGGATCGCTTGAGCGACAAAAACACATCGAGTTGCTTGGGAAAACAATCGCACTCCATGAAAACGTTGGCATTTTTGTGACAATGAATCCAGGTTATGCTGGGCGTAGCAATCTACCCGATAACCTCAAGACCCTTTTCCGATCAGTTGCAATGGTTGTTCCTGATCGCAACCTGATCGCTCAAGTAATGCTCTACAGTCAAGGAATCGTGAGTGCTGAGAAGTTAGCAAGTAAAGTTGTTGACTTATTCATTATGAGCCAGCAGAAAATGTCGAATCAAACCCACTATGACTTTGGGCTTCGTGCACTAAAGACGTTGTTGGTCTCTGCCGGTGGTTTGAAGCGAAAGGCGATGGTGGGACGTGATAAGCTTGAAGGTGAAGCGCTTGAGAATTTAGAACGACGCGTGTTGATTCAAGGAGCATGCAATAATATTTTGCCCAAACTCATTGCTGGCGACCTTGATGTGTTTACATCCATTTTGGAAGAGGTATTCCCGGGGTCTGAGATCACTGAGTTGGAAAATGAAGGATTGAGGGAAAAGATCACTGCTATCAGTAAGAATAGTAGCTACATTCCAGCCGACCAATGGGTGCAGAAGATACTACAACTGAAAATGGTCATCGAAATGCGACACGGAATTATGATTGTTGGGCCTAGTGGAGTTGGCAAATCATCTGCTCTCCGGTCACTAATGAAAGGTCTCGAAGAAGAAGACGGTGTGAAGGGAGAACTGTACATAATCGACCCGAAGGCAATTGACAAAGAAGCCCTGTACGGTGTTCTTGATGGTACAACGTTAGAGTGGACGGATGGAATCTTCACTAGCTTACTTCGAACGATTCTTGCCAACCAACGTGGTGAAGCAGATCGTAGGCATTGGATTGTATTTGATGGTGATGTAGATCCAGAATGGGCAGAAAACTTGAATAGTGTCCTTGATGACAACAAGTTGTTGACACTTCCTAGTGGAGAACGTTTAAGTATCCCTGACAATGTTCGAATCATTCTTGAGGTCGACAGTCTCGAGCAAGCTACACCAGCAACTGTGTCTCGGTGCGGAATGGTTTGGTTCTCAGCCGAAACAATTACAAATGACATGTGTCTTCGCCATTTTGTCGGAGCGTTACGGACAAAGAACATTTCGGGAGACAGCAACGGCTCGCCTGATATACCTTCCGCCCAAACTTCGTTCCTTGATGCCATTCAGAGCTATTTTATCTCAGAAGATTCAAGATCATCGCCGTTAGTTGCTGATGCACTCGAGTTTGCATTGACCGAGACGCACATTATGGAAATATCCAGAGAAGGGCTACTTCGAAGTTTGGAGTCGCTACTTGTCAAGGGTATTGGGTTGGCAATCGAGTATGATGAAAACCATCCCGACTTTCCAATGACAGGGCAACATATGGACAAGTTTGCGAAGCGTTGGGTACTGCACTCCACACTATGGTCATTTGCTGGTAGTGCTTCCTGGGATGTTCGTAAGAAGCTTGCTGATTTGCTATTACGAACAAGTGGAATGATGCTCCCGTCCGATAATGAGAACGGATCACTTGCTGACTACCGAGTCAGAGTGGAGAACGGAGAGCTCGAGCTATGGAGCGATAGCGTGCCCCGGATGGAAATCGAGAGCCACAAGGTCACTGCGACTGATGTTGTGGTGACAACAACCGACACAGTCCGGCACTCTGATATTCTTGGTGCTTGGTTAGAAAGTAGGTCGCCTCTCATCCTCTGCGGTCCTCCAGGGTCAGGAAAAACGATGACGCTGACCTCCGTTCTTCAATCAGTGCAAGGAGTGACTCTAGCAAGCTTGAACTTCTCCTCTCGTACAACACCAGAGATTATTATGAAGACTTTTGCACAGTATTGCACTTATGTGCGTAAGGGAAAGGACATCGTGTTGGAGCCCGTTGAGAGTTTGGGGGCAAGTAACTGGCTTGTTGTCTTTTGTGACGAAATCAATCTCCCAGAGGAAGATTCCTATGGCACGCAACGCGTGATTATGTTCATGAGGCAACTTGTCGAACAAGGAGGGTTCTGGAGAGGCGATAACGTTTGGGTGAAAACTAACCGCATCCAATTCGTAGGTGCATGCAATCCACCAACCGATGCTGGTCGTGTGAAGTTGAGTTCAAGGTTCCTTCGTCATGCTTCTCTTCTTCTTGTGGACTTTCCGTCCCGAGATTCCTTGACGCAAATCTATCGAACATTCAACGGTGGCATCATGAAGCTATTTCCTCAGCTGAAGGGTGAAACTGATGTTATTACTGAAGCCATGATAGAGCTCTTCACTGCCTGTCAGAAGAAATTCACCCCTCAGATGCAGCCTCAGTATTTCTACTCGCCACGTGAGCTAAGCCGATGGGTCCGGGGCATTTACGAAGCAGTGGTTCACATGGATCATGGTCTGACCCGTGAGGAACTCATCAGAATATGGGCACATGAGGCCCTTCGATTATTCTCTGATCGTCTGGTGGAGCCTGATGAAATCGAATGGTGCTCTAACAAGATTGATGACATAGCGAAGCAATTTTTCGCTGCTGTCGATCATGACGATGTTCTTGCTCGTCCTCTATTTTATAGTTCATGGTTGACTAAAGACACTCGCCGAGTGAACCGAGAGGAATTGAAGACGTTCTTGAGTGCACGATTGAAAGTGTTTTACGAAGAAGAGCTAGACGTGCCGCTAGTTGTCTTTGACCAAGTGCTTGACCATGTGTTACGGATTGATCGCGTCTTACGCCAACCGATGGGCCACTGCTTATTGGTTGGAGACAGTGGGGCTGGAAAAACTGTCCTTTCAAAGTTTGTTTCGTGGATGAACGGTCTTCAAATTTTCCAAATCAAAGCTCACTCCAGGTACGGCATCGATGATTTTAACGAAGATCTGAGAAGTGTAATGCGACGAGTTGGAGTTGACGGAGAAAAAATCTGTTTCATTTTCGATGAGGGCAACGTATTGGGAAGTGGTTTCCTAGAAGCCATGAATGCACTCCTTGCCAGTGGGGAAGTTCCAGGTCTTTTTGATGGTGATGAGTACACTTCTCTTATGAGTGCATGCAGAGATAGTGCTGCTAGGGATGGAGTAATTGTTGACAGCGAAGAGGAGCTTTGGCGCCGTTTTACCAGTGTCGTCCAAAGGAACTTGCACGTTGTTTTTACAATGAATCCTAGCGGTGGGGAGTGGAAGAATCGCTCGACCACGAGTCCAGCTCTCTTCAATCGATGTGTTGTAGATTGGTTTGGATCATGGAGTCCAAAAGCGATGGCGGAAGTAGGAAGAGAATTCACTATGCGTTTAGATATGGGAGATGCTGAAGCAGTGGGAGGATCTTGGGGCATAGGTGCCGGTGAAGAGCTTATGACTCGAGTTGAGGATGCTTTCGATGGTGTTGCCAAGGGTGGTTTCCGTCAAGCTGTTGTCGCGGCACTAGTTCAGTTGCACACAATCACGAAAGAATTGTCTGAAGAAGCAGCATCTTCGGCATCAAGTCTCAGTCGAACCTTCCTATCACCGAGGGATTACCTCGCACTAATTAATAACTTTGTCACCTGTGTGAATCAGAGACGAGAAGAAATTGAGGACGAGCAACTTCACGTGAACGCAGGTCTCAGCAAACTGAAACAGACGCAAGAGAATGTTGCAGAGTTGAAGGTGGGTCTTGCAGCAAAAACCGTTGAACTGCGTGAGAAAGAGACATTAGCAAACAACAAGCTTCAACAAATGGTCGCCGATCAAAATGAAGCTCAGAAGCGAAAAACTGAAGCGGAGAAGATGAGCGTCGAAGTTGATCAGCAGCAAGTCGCCATTGCTGAGCGAAAAGAGAAGGCACAAACAGAGTTAGATGAGGCGGAGCCTGCATTGATAAGTGCAAGAGACAGTGTGAAAGGTATCAAAAAGAAAGATTTAGACGAAGTGAGAAATCTAGCTCGCCCTCCGCAAAATGTGGTACTAACTTTGGAATGCGTTGCCATCATGTTGGGGGAGAAAAAGACTGCATGGGCTGACGTGAAAAAACTGCTGGCCTCAAAAGAATTTATTCCCAGTATTCTTGAGTTCGATGGTAAGTGTAGTGCTTCCGTGCATCATGTACAGTGATTTGCTATGTTCTGTTTCAATTATTAACTATTTCGTTGTTCTTGTTGTAGTGGATAAGCTGTCGTCTAAGCAAATCCAAATCGTGCGAGAAAAGTACCTCGATGGTAATGAAGGGTTGTCAGTTGAAAAAGTAACGAGAAGCAGTAAAGCTTGTGGACCCCTTTATCAATGGGCAGAGTCTCAAATCAAATATTCAACCATTTACAATAGCATCCAACCACTTCGTGAGGAAGTTGAAAAGTTAGAACATGACGCAAAAGTTGCTAACGATGAGAAAGAAAGGCTGGAATCTGAAGTCGCGGGACTTGAGTCATCTATTGCGAACTACAAGAGTGAATACGCGACACTAATTAGGGATGTTGAAGCTTTGAAGCATGAAATGGAAGTTGTCACAACGAAGGTGGAGCGAGCTGAGAGTCTTATGAAGAGTCTTAGTCAAGAAAGCGAGCGTTGGTCCAAGAGTAGCGAAGGCTTCCAATCAATTTTGACAAGTCTTGTCGGCGATGGATTGCAGATGGCGGCGTTCCTTACATATGCAGGTTTCTTCCCCTTTAGTGCCAGACGCTCATTACTTGAACAATGGCGCAGTGCACTTGATGATCTGGGCATTGAATTCAGAGATGATCTAAGTATGGTTGAGTCATTGAGTAAAGCTTCCGATAGACTAGAGTGGCAGTCTCAGGGACTTCCATCCGATTCCCTGAGTCTTGAGAACGGCGTTATCATTTCGCGCTGCGTAAGATTTCCTCTCATTATAGATCCATCAGGCCATGCCATAGATTTCATGATGAGCAAATACAAAGACCAGAAGATCCAAAAGACTAGCTTCCTTGATAAGTCGTTCATGAAAGTTCTTTCTGGTGCTGTTCGCTTCGGGACGACTCTTTTAGTTGAAAACGTTGAAAAGTTGGACCCAGTTCTCAATCCAATCTTGAACAAGGAGATTCAACGAACTGGTGGTAGATCATTAGTCAGGATTGGAACTGAGGAAGTAGATTTCAGCCCAAAGTTCAATATCATTCTTACTACCAAGAACCCAGCTGTGAAACTGACCCCAGATATTTGTTCACGAGTGACACTGGTCAACTTTACAGTTACACCCGCTGGGCTCCAGAGTCAAAGTCTAACGAAGATTCTCAAAAATGAGAGCCCTGAAGTCGAGAGTCAAAGAAATGATATTTTAAGGCTGCAAGGTGAGCAAAATGTGAAACTAAGAGGTTTGGAGGAACAAATGTTGAGAGAAATAAGTGCCGTTGAGGGGAGTATCCTTGATGATGATCGTGTTGTGGAGGGTATGGAACGTCTTATGAAGGAAGGAGCCGAGGTGGAAGAGCAGATGGCAAAAAGCGATGAAGTGATGGCAGAAGTGCAGAGAGGAATCAGCAAATTTGCACCTGTTTCCCTCAGCTGCAAGGAATTATTTGTATTGTTCTCAGCTATGAGAGAGATAAGTTTCCTTTACGAGTTCACTGCCACGTCGTTCATGAATGTGTTGGAGTGTGTATTGCGAAAGAAAGAACATCATGAAGTTGATGATCCTGAAAGCCGCTTGGCATTATTGAAAACGTTACTATACAAAGAAGTTGCGTCGCGAGTTGGTCGTGGATTGAAAGATGAAGACAAAATGGTCTTTGCTCTCCTTCTTGCAAAACTATCAACTGGCGAGTGTGATGTCGAGGAAAAGAAAGAGAATCTTTCAACTGATGACATCACATCCATGATTGACAAAGCGTTTGGGTCAAATTTCCCTTGGCAAGGAAAGGGGCTTAATAATCTCAAAGATGTCACCTTTAATGACATCAGCTCATCGGTTCCATTGCTCCTATGCAGTGCACCTGGTCATGATGTCAGTGGTAGAGTTGAGGCAATGGCGAAGACTGAAGGTAAAGAGCTGGCGGGTGTAGCAATGGGTAGTTCAGAAGGCTACCAAATCGCAGAAAATTTCATTGCCTCTGCATCGAAGCGAGGAACGTGGGTGATGCTGAAAAATTGCCACTTGTGCACTGATTGGTTAGACGACACTCTCGTTAAGACACTGCAGTCACTTCACGGGACACATCCTGATTTCAGGATTTTCATCACCAGTGAAATTAGTCCAAAGCTACCAACAGCTCTACTTCAGTTAAGTGATACCATTGTTGCAGAAGCCCCTACTGGTATCAAGGCGTCACTTTCACGCTTCTTTTCCCGCATCTCTGGTGATAGGTTTGCCAACATTGTACAAAATCGTCTTTATTTGATACTTGGCTGGACTCATGCCGTCATTCAAGAGCGGCTTCGGTTCATGCCGTCAGGGTGGAGTCAACAGTACGAGTTCACAGAAGCTGATGCTATTCATGCACTCGATGTCATTGACTCTCTAGTAAGTGATGCTTGCGGTAAAAAGCAAAATGTTGACCCTGAAAAACTCCCTTGGGAAGCAATTCGTACAACCCTGTGCAAAGGCGTGTTCGGTGGTCGCATCACTGATGACTCGGACCAAGATGTTCTCGACAGTCTTGTGAACCGAACGTTTGTTCCTAATGCATTCAATGTAGACTTCAAATTAGTTGACGTCGACGGGGCGCCCACACTGCCGGAAGGAAGTTCAAAGGACGAATGCTTTGCATGGATTGACTCTCTTCCATCTCATAATCCCCCTACATGGATTGGTCTTGACTCGGCGGCAGAAACTGAAAGAGACAGAATGGTGGCCGAGTCTGTTGTGAACAAATATGGTGTTGTGGCTGCTGCTCTCTCTGATGAATAAGAAGGAACTGCCTCTAAAGTTAGTATGTAAATATATAGGAATGAAATATAATGAAGAAAAACGTTCTTATTGTTAAGTCATCGTGGCGTGTTGCTCGGCTTTTCTTTGACGGCTTTTCTCAAATAGTCGACAGCATCAAAAATACTTATTCTTTCGTCGGGATCAGTGGCCCAGCACTTTGGCAGTAGCTCAACGAGTTTATGTTCTTCATAACTTCGATCTTTCCATCGTGGGTCGACGTAGGCTGTGTTACCATCTATGACCTTCTCCTGGACGACGGAATCATCATCAGTGTCATAAAAGTTCCATAGACCGACAATCAAGGCGTAGATGTTGTTGCAGAATGAGAATGTGTCAATCTGTTCGTCCAAGTTCTGAAAGCGAAGAGTGTACAATTTTTGTAAGGGTGTTCAAGAGAGGAGTGATATATGATTTATCAATAAAGGAGGCGAGTGACTTACCTCAGCAGCAAACTCTTCAGGAGCACGATAATTGCCATATCCTTTCCCATTATTAAACTTGCAGTACTGTCCATTGATCTCATCCCACTCCATTATCGTGGCGCGATTAAAATCACCAAGCTTGTGTTTGCCATCAACGGTAGTCATCCATTGACAGAGTTGGACATCATCGTGGACAATAACACCGTCTTCAAAACCATGTAAATCAGCAATACTTTCTGCCATCTGAAGGGCAATATCAAGTTTTTCCTCAGCAGTAAAATTGTTGTATGGCCGAAGCCCATCCTTATTCCTTTCCTCCACATCTTTCGGATCTGCATATCCCTCTCCGAGAACAATTCTTTCCTCAAGCTCAATCGGCACGACCTCCGCCGATACAGAGAAACCACAGTGTCCATAGAGGTCAATGATACGTGGAGATTTTGTCAACCTCTCCATTATGATTGCCTCTTTTCTTATTTCATCAAAGCTTTCATCACTCATTTTGTGTTGATACCGAAGTGTCTTGAGCACCATACTGCGGTAACCTTTGACTACCAAGTCTGCTGTACTTTTTTCATTCAATACACCGAGTTTCTTCTTTGGTCTGTTTTCCTTTTCTTTCCTGTACTGAGCGGGGTACACCCATGGATTATCTTCCACAACCCAAACATCACGATAATACCCATTAGAAAGAATATGAGATCTTGCCAACTGATTTACAGGTCTTGGCTTTGAAAGTTCTTCATCATCATTAGGATCATCGTATGGCCTACCCACATCAATCTCATGAAATGAGTTACAAGTTGGGAAGTATAATGTGTCAAACTCAACTGTTCTACATGCACGAGGTTGTCGTGTCTCGCCATCATTGGCCCTTGCAAAAACTTCAACATGGTCATCATCATAAAACTTTTGAATTTCCGTGTAGGATGCATCTTTT
>JALLBI010000047.1:0-21317 GCA_036940125.1 Mediolabrus comicus
AGCAAAGATGATTGCAAAACCTTGCCTTGTGTCCAGATTGGTTGTGTGTTTGAATTACGTGCATCGATAGCTTTAGCGACAGGGAGAACAAGTATGCCTGCGTGTTTTATCAATGGTAAATCTGTAGGGGGCTATACTGATGGCTTTTCTTCTACAACATCGTTGGATGATGGTGACGAAGAAGCAAGGACAGCAATTAACAGTGAAGGATTCACGTTTGTGCCAAAGCCAGGCAGAGACTTCCGAGTGATGGAATCAAAAGGTTTGGCTTCCATGCATGAAACGGGTAAGCTGAGACGGTTCCTGTCGGAATCATAGTGTTAGAACGAAAAGAAAATAATTCATGGTGGAAAGTAGGTGTGTAGTTGAATCTTATTGTCTCATTATATTTCGTCCAACTCCTTGTGTTCCACTGATCTGCCACCAGTGGTCTGCAAATCATGAAAGTAAAATGCAACTAATGCCATCACAAAGGCAACAATAATCACTACCGTCATACTTTGTTCCTTCTGTTTTTCGACTTCAACAGAAATCTTCCCTGCTTGAATGCTCTGGTTCGACTGAGGCTCCGGCTCCGGAAGATACAGCGAACCTCCAACTTCGTCTTCATCGTCGTCTTCGTCGACTTCAACATCTGTCTTTTCTTCATCGACTTCATCATCTGTCTTTTCTTCAATGCCCACTATAACCTCATCTGCATCCACCTCGCTTCCTTCATCCAACGTTGCAGTATCTTCGTCATCTGAGGTTGTTTCGTCGGCTTCTTTATCCATTGTAGTGGGTGTTTCAGTATCCCGTGTCCTTATAGCCTCTTCGAACCACAATTTATCATATATGCTGTCTTGAAATTCTTCTTCGGTCTTCCAGCTGTGATTAGGCTTCGCAACCATTTTCCAGATATTTGTATTGGTTATGTCAAGATGATTACCATCATCTGAGTTCTCCTTGATCTCGCAATGTTTGTCCCGACATATCCTTAGCTTCAGTTGGTGAAAGAATTTTTGAACGGCAACATAGTTGCGTAAACTCAAGCTAGTTGGAAGGGCCGTGAATATTCTGTCGGATTCATCGCATGCATTATTACTTCTGAGATAAGAGTGCAAAGGCTCGTTCGAGTGCTCGGAAACGGTGACAATATGATGCTCGTAGAATGATAAGGTTTCTTCGCAGAATGCGTTGATCTCTTTATGGACATCATTGAATGAATGTGCCTCCAACAACAACTGGATACTATTTTCCAGCGACAGCTTTGCATCTGCTGTCATAGGCTCAGCTAGACGACTGGGCAGTCTATTGAATTGGTATGCTTCGGACGATAACTGTTCTCCGCAAACGTCAATGAACTCAACAATATCATCCTTACTCAAACTGCGAATGAGAGCCGCCCCTGCTCCATCCATCACAGGGAACCCCATTGCTTGCAAAGAGTCACTGCCGAGTAGCTTCAAGGCCTCGCCGAAGTCTTGTGAATTGTCGAAATCCAATTCATCTAGCGTATTACGCAACCCTTCTAAAAGACTCGACCATTCACCGTGGCTAAGACCCCGAAACGTGACTATCATTTTATGCCGAATACTACAGGAGTCGTTCTTGACATCAACAAAGCATTTTCTCAGAGCTATATTTCTCACGTCCTCGTACAACATCCAATCTTCGCGTTGTGCAAAGAAAAACTGCTTCTCTGAGCTACAGAAGCACTGATCACTTTCATCCAATATATTTCTGGTTCTGACATTGCAGTCACGAAACACAAATCTTTCGCGTAAGAAAGTCAATGGAGCCCTTACCGTGTGCAATGAACAAATGATATCAAATTCTCGTTGAATTGCAACGAGCAAATCCTCAAGCACAAACGAACCCAAGTCTCTATCCCAATAACTTCCAATCAAACTCCTAAGCGTGGACGAAACTTCCTCTGTGATTCCTTTAACCTCGATACTATTCTTGCTCCCTCTTACCAATGATCTGGGATGAATTTCTTCTGAGTTATCATCATTAGATCTTGACAGTTTGATAGTATTGACGGCAATGATGAAATTATTGTATCGCATCAACAAGTCACTAATCACTAGGAATAAAAAGTCGTGGCCGCCCGATGCATGCTCCGACTCACTTAGTACTTGTATGAGAGGAATATCTCGAATGTCGGAAAAGGGTACTTGTACATCTTCGCACTCAAAGGTGACGCGGCCGTCATTTTCAGAGAGGAACGAGTTGAACTTCTCCCCCACTCCCGACCATAAACTTATCAGATGTGAGGCTTGGGCGACGCCAAACCGCGCTTTGAGCAAACGCTCGTCCATTATGTCTTGAAGCTTCATGTTAAATGCTTCTTCTCTAGTGACGACGTGGCGAAACGTCCTGTGGATGAACATGTAGAACTACATGGACGAAAAAGAGGGGTTAGCGAGTAATTCAGCCGTAACAAAAGTGAAAGCTAAGACCAAAAACTTACCTCAATCAAATCTGGAAGACATGCCACGTGTTTCAACCTTGGTAGCTGGTCTAGAATAGAGACAAGTCTCTTGATATTTTCACCCTCGGCGGTCATTTCAATATTTTCAATTAAGCATTTGCTGAAAATCTTCGACAAAATACTGACCTCTTCATCTTTCTGTAGAAGAAAAGACATGGGTGGGATCTCAAGGCGTTCGGCCCTTGCCCAAAGTTCGGTGCCTTGGTTACAAGCTTCAAATAAAGTTTCAGCTTCACGAAGTTCTTGCCGCAAAGGCTCTAGGAGAGTTTCATCTCTCGTATAAGGAAGTGCTGCTTCTAGTCGGAAGTCCCTACCACACCCTAAGCCACGGCCAACACCATGAGCATCTCTTCCACAATTGAAGATGCCGCAATTCTGTTGGTAAACGCCAAACATCTCTCTGCAGTGAGGGCATCTCCTGAATTCGCGAGCTTTGTTTTCTTCTCCGAGCTCTATCTCTCTCAGGGCGGTCTCAGCTCGCTGAAGTCGTATCTGCACGTCTTGACGACGAGAAGAAAGTCCTTGAATCCAATTTTGGCACCAATCAAAGTTGCTCAACGGGCCTCCTACTGCCGTGAGCAAATTAGCTAAATGTCCATTTCCACTAAGCCTCATAATTATCTTGAAAAACAAATCAGGCCAATGGTCAAGTGGCATAACACAATTCAGAATGCGCGCAGCACAAAAAGCATTTACCCCCTCAATAGCGCTCGATCGAAAATTGATCGCTAATTCTTCTGCAACCTTGCATATGAAAGTCATCAAGAGCGCATCAGTTTCTAAAGCACGGAGATAACATCCCTTCATGGAAACAGGTCCCCGAATTCTTTCTTGGTCTAAACAAGGACGCATGAGACGAGCATGAGTGGCTTGGCTGACTTCTCTCTGCTCCTGGATCGACGTTTGGAGCATAATCAGCAACTCATCTGAACTGATGCCCTTGGTATTCTCTAATAATCCTCCTAAAATGATATCATAAATGACACCTGTTAAGGGGCAGTTGACAAAAGAATTTCGATAGTTTCTGAAATACCAGCTGATTTCGTCGTCAATATCCTCGGCCATTGGTGGTGTGTCTCTTCCAGTCGACAGCCATTGCGGAATAAAGTGAGGCATCCCGACTCTGTCGCCAGACTCCGAGAAGCTCTCGACATGCGTCGTATTCAATTCAAGCGAAAGGCGCACAGCTAAGTCGGGGATGAAACTATTTGTTGGGAAGATGGATTGCTTACCATTTGGAAGGCAAACGAGAACATTTCGAAGATATATTACTGCCATCTGGTGCTTGATGTAGATGCAATGTTCTTTCACTGCATTAACCAAAACGAGAGCGTCCCGGTAGCTAATTTTCACGGATATGATGTTTAGCCACCATGATGAAAAAAATGTCCGCAGAACTTGATCCCGGGCATCTTCATAACTCTCAATCCTATCTCTCATTGCTTCTATAAGGTCGAGACAATCTGACACCATCACTGTCTTCCTCGATATGTCGTTTGTAATCATGCGAACAATCTCGAGAACTGATCTTTCTTCGGCATCAACAGTTATCAAGATATTAAGGAAGATTAGTTGACGGAGGTTGGTAATCACGTCTTCGTCTTCGATTTTACTACCTTCCATCAGTGTGGGGATAGATTGTAAAAATCCCGAAAATGACGTGCTCCACTTATTCATGTCAAAATTATCATCAACGAGCAATCTCTGGAAATATTTAGCCACTGTCGACACGAAGGTGACGCCTTCAAATTGCCCTTTACTTCGAAAAAGTTCTTTTGCTATGTCTTCTGAGTCCCAAGAAGATATGCGCATCATACCACCTACGTTTTCGCGGCAAATGATGTGAAGATATACGATATTGCAGTAACAACGTTCATCCAATGCAGATGCAGCATCCATTTTATGTGAAATCCACTTCTCAACGTGTGTCGAGTGTTTACAACCATACGACCACAAAAGATGCTGCATATATTTCGTGAAGAGACACTCGGACTCTGCTACATGAGCGACGACATCACGAACAACACATGTCATCAGGCCCACACCGTCTGCCATTTTGCTGAGCATTGCGTCAACTCGTTCTAAGACATTTTGATGCGTGGACGTGTGGTCAAGAAGGTCAAAGTTTGATTTATCGATTGCCATTTCGATCAAGGTTGAAATTTGATAGAAGAAAGGAAAGGTGACTTTGAGTTCTTGGCTTTGTATCTCCGTAGGAAGAGGTCGCAACGGGTGACTTGTATCCCGAAGCAGTAGCAGTTCCTGAAACGGCACGCCCGGTAAGGAGAGTTTGCTTATGATCAAGGCAAATATCTTTTCTGACTCTAAATCCAAATGATCCAACACGTCCAGATTCGCCCAAACATTGATTTCGAGAAGACTTTTCGCCAAAAACTTGTTAAATGAACTCTGTAGAGTGCTGCTTAATGCAGAACTGAACGATAATTTTGACTTGCCAGATGTCAAGGCATATGCGGCACTATTCACAACCTCACGGACACGATCATTGGTCCACATAGCGATATACTTTTCGCACAGCAAAGCCTCCAATGTTTCTCCCCCAACTGTCTTCGCCAATATCTCTCCAACACGAATCATCCTATCAGTAAAAGGCATAACTTGGTTGATAGATTGAGGTTGTGTTGAGCATGCATAAAATGTCACCTGGCTGGTCACATACTGGATGGCTTTGGGCTTCAACGCATGTAGCAAAGAGTCCCTGTCCAATTGCTGCTCTTCGAACGAACAAGCGCTTTGCAAGACATTGTTCAAATCAACATTGTTACCATCAGCGTGTCCAATCCCATCAAGAAATATACATCTCCATTTACCAAGGAAGAGGGCAGGGTACGTAGAATTGTAACATGACAAAGGGAAATGAAGAAGAAGGAAGAACTTTTTATCTGGTGACAGAATGTTTTGCTCGACATACGATCGGATAAAGTTGACGATATTCGCAGACTGAAGCTTCATGTCAACAACCAAAATGAAGAAATTGGCGCCCGATTTTGATGCCCACGCATCAAATGACGCTTTAATTTCTGGTTCGCTTTTCAGTAAATCAAGATGATGGATTTCCACAGAAGACGGACTGTCGTGGATCAGACTGCGAACGCGGTTGAGAATTGAAGGATCTACAGTCTCTTCATTGAAAGTGTGAGACCAAGTAGGCAAACTGTGTGCACAGCTATCGCTTCTAGCATAAATCATGTAAAACTGGTGTGTGTCGCTCTTTTCAATGTTTTGAATCAACCTCTTGAAACTGAAGTGTTCCTGATGTTTGAAATATATCTCAAGCACATCACTTGTATCCCTAGGAACAGCATGTCTTTAGAAGAAAAACAAGGTGAGCATACGAAGGCGAGGAATAAACAAAATTAAGCCGCATTTTGACTCACCTCCGTAAATATAATGCGTCAGGTCTAACAAGTTCCAGCAACCTGATAACAGCACATCTTGTGATAGATGAAAGAATAATTTGCTTCAGAGTGCGAGACATAGGTGTTCTGAGGCAACCATTTTGCACATCCTCAAATGGCAAAGCTCTTTGCCCTTTGCTGACACAATCAATAACTTTTTCCAACTCTACTCCATCTTTTGTGCTGCGGTATTCAGTCCTAGCCGAGTCAATGCAACTTTGGATGTCTTTCACGGTAATGTCGACGTCAAAATTGCTTACAATAAATTGCAAAATATCCAAAGCGATGGATTTCCCGCAGTTGTCTTCCCGAGAAACGGAACTACCGGAGCTCGCATCAAATCGTGCCAAACTTATGTAAATACTCTTTAGAGTATCTCCTGCGGACATACTCCAGACGCTGCTGTCGCCAATCTTTGACACTAACTCCTCAACCCTTTGTAATGATTCGCTTAAAATATCCCGTAGCCCGGTAGGCAGCTGTTTAAGCTTCCAGCGAAGAATATCATCGATGTTTATTTGGAACTTTTCGAACCTGTTCAAGAAGGGGGCTGGTATTGTATCGAGCTGATTAGCTTGCACATGGACTATGCACTGGAATGAAGGGCTTATTGGGCAAGGCCTGTTGAAATATTGTATGGCAGAAGACAATGTGAGTGTTGTAGAGAGATGATAAATGATAATCAAAGCGATTCTTCTCTTACCTCGATATTCCACCGATTGCTATGTTTGCAAAATATGAAATGTCACCGTCCTTATTCCTGAATTCTTTGAAATGCTGATTAAAGAGATCGTAGAAGCACTCGCTAACACTTTGCGCTTGGCTTAACACAATTGTTTTGTCCCCATGCTGCGCTGCAAACTTCACCCTTGATACAAGGGTCAATTTTTCTATATCTTCACCCTCTTTAATACCAGAAAGTTTGTAGAATTCGTGAGATGAATTTAACACACCTGCAATCTGAAGCAATCGGATGAGAGAATCATCATTCGTGTGATCAATCATCATTTTGTACCGAGGGAGATTGTAACGAGAAATATTTCTTTCGTGCTCCTCAGAAAGAGCGTCGTGGATGACTTCCATCGGGTCACGGATGTATTCCTCCAAAGCTAGCTTTATTTGGTCAGTTGTCGCAGCTTTTGCCAAGAAGAATGCGCATATATTAGCAAACTTTTCCTTGTCACTACCATTGAAATTTCTTTCCAGTGCATTGATGATTACTTGTACAGAAATGTGGAGAATCGAATCTTTCACAGCTGGAGCATTACGACGCATAAACTTGAGGAAGTGAATGAAGTCCCGCAGTCCAAAGAAGTCAACAAAGAAGCTGAATCGACCAGTATCCTTGGTTAATTCCATATAGCTAGAGCATATCTGATCCGAAAACACTCTCATCTCAACAGTCTGCCCGTTGAAGTTTACTAGCTTGGGCTTTTGGGTGTCACCTGGCAATTGCTGCTCCAGAACGCCGATTGAAATACAAGAGAGTTCGTCCATGTCTGGTTCCGGCCGGAGCAAACAAGCGCAGCGATTGCTTTTAGCAGCATCGAGGATATGATTCGTGATGCAAACAAATGCAACATTAGGGCTTGAAGACATGTGGCCCTCTAACAAGTAATGTAAAACCTTCAGGTTGTCGTCTCTATCCTCCGGTGGTAGCCCAGCCTCATCCATAAATACCAATGTTTGCTGCTTTTTCCTATCAACATTCATTTGTCTTTGTTCTGCCCTTGAAAAAAGAGCACCAACCTCTTTACTAGTAGAATCCTTACTGCATTGGTAATGAAACTGCTGAATACGAGCAAAATTACGGTAATATTGGGATGGACTTTCCTCTCCGTTTGCATTGTCGTTGACAATGCTTACTGCTAAGGTCTGTAGAAATCAACATTAATTGTGGTTAGAAATATCCTGTACACGGAAAATACACGAATAGCAAATGTTAGCTCTTACCTTCGAGCATCCGGGTGGCCCAATAATCATCAAAGGTGTCCTGGAGAGTGCACAAACTAACGTAACAAATATATTTTCTTTCAGGCCAACCGTGAGTGAAATGCCTTCCGGTATTTCTGTCGCCTCGACTACAGTATCAATTGCGGTGTTTAAGGCGTCTGTAAGATTGCACTCCTCGTCCCTTTCGGTGGGTAAACTGTTCAATTTCTGCACGAAAATACTTCTTGCTGCAGCATCTAGGCGGAGATAATAGACAATTGCGACTGAGACGATCATGGCGCGACGAAATCTATGAGTCGTCTTGTGATGAGACGACGACTCTAGTGTAAAGTGGTTCAAAAAGAAGTCGGTCAAGTGAAAGACTCTTTGAATGTCTCTCAATGATACGACTGATCTTGCTCTGAGCACTGCCTCGGATTCTTGCATACTTTCTACTGAGAAGCGATTCTTAATATGATCTCTTGCGAGCTCACGGATAAATTCATGTGAAGAAGAGAGAATCTCAGTCAGTCGAGACGTAAGTGAAGTCGGCAGGTCTTCATCCATCATCAAAATTCGTTGCTGAATAAACTCCTTCTCCTGCTCGCGTTTCAATGCTCCGTAATCCCAAGATATCATTGCCAAAGAAGAGGGAAGTTGCCTGACTTGATAGTGACCACTGACCCACTCCCTTCCAAGATCATTTAGACGATGTGCTCCCTCTTTCGACAACGAGCTCTCGCGCACAGGATTACATGCAGCGATTATGACAATGTTCTCCTCCAGCGGTTCCCCATTCAAGCTACGGTCAATGATTATTTCTTTGATGAGGCCGAGAACTGATGCAGTGTTGATTTCATCTAAAAACACAACAATCTTCATATCCAAATCAGACACCTTTCTAGCAACACGTTTTGCTTCACTTAGCATTCCCTTAATGTCATCTGCATTTAACGATGCATCAATATTGATGTCAAAGAAAGTTGGTTCTAAGTGAGATTCTGAGAACCACCTCAGCTTCTCTTTGACTCTTGCAGCTCTGTCACTGTCTCCGTCGCCTATCTCAAAAGATGGTGGCATGCTTGCGAATAAAGAACTCCTTTCTAAAGAAGCAAGGTCAATGTATTCTGAAATTGCTGTTGCTGCACGGCCGACGTCGGTGGCAGACAATTGTGGAGAAATTTCAAGGAAGGTGTAAATACTCTCTAGGTCACCAAGTTCTTGTGCTTTGCCAAGGACTCCAGGGAATTCAGTAACCAACTGTCGTAGAATAAGTGCCAATGTCTCCTTAGTTGATTCAGACGCAATTCTCATTTGCTGCGAGTTCACAAGAATGCTGTACATTTTTGTGAGAGCTGTCTTCGACACTCCAGTCTCGCCCTCCATGACACAAGGTGTTCCACACGAGACGTGCTCATGAATATTCAAGAGTTTCAGAGTGAAGTCAAGAGTGAGTACAAATTTCTGGTCCTCGATGCATTGTAAAACCTCATTTCCATTTTCGTCTTGGGTGAGAGGGATGGAAAGCGCTTGAGACAAATACCTATCAAGAGTCTCGCGTCGACGGAGATCCATCGCATTTGGAATTGCGAATCCTGGGAGATCGAGTTGTTCAAATCTTTCCTTCTGTAGAGGATCCAGATCGTCGGGTGATGTGCATATCAGTCGAAATTTCGGACCTTCCTCTGGTTGAGAAAAATCGTAGATCAACTGCGTATGTTTTGATAATGACCAACTTCTATCAGTCTGGTCCCTCAGTAGCATTTGCTCTGACTCATCAAGCATGACTTTCATCAAACTACTACCAAGTGACTCGTGCGTTTCGTTATAATTGAAATCATCATTCTCGTCGAAAACAGATACCCTGCGGTAAATGAAGCTAATCCAGAAAGAATAAAGTAGCTTGTTTTCGGGTGAAATGAATCGCGGCCTGTATTGGTCAAGCCACGCCCGGCATTGCTCGTCCGACATGGCCCCGTCAAGTTCAAATGTCTGGGACACGGGGATTAATGATGCGACCTGGTTGAAAGAGGCTTCAATGGCATCAATATTGAGAGCAGTTGGTAGGAAGATACCCTTGTTCTGGGGATTGTTGTCGGCGCGGTACTTGTTGCAAAGGTCAAACATTGCTTGATGGAGCTGATTTCCTAAATTGACTCCTATCAAGATCATGTGAAGATTATCTGGTGTATTGCGGAGTTGCTCGCGGATGAGAGTGGGTTTATCCGCAGATGCTCCATCAGTGAGGCATATAATCCAAACGTCTTCACTTTCTCCAACAGTTCTATTATCCAGAGAATCTAGCACTCTGTGCAGGGCGCGGTACATCTTCGTACCACCATCTTCGTCGATTCTTAGGTTGGCCATGTCTCTTCCTACACGAGCTAAGTCTTGTTCGCTTTCAATTCTTTGCAAAGGCACTGCCTCATTTACGTCGTGATCAAACATGATAAGTCCGACGCTCTGGGTGGCAGAATATAAATGAAGTGTTAGTATTTTCAGGGTGAAAATGTCAAAAGGAATGAGCAATAACTTACATCCATTACCCGAACATGGCTGTTGTATATATTTAGCATCGACTCCGATGCCACCTGAAATCTAGAGCGGCCGTCGGCCATTTTGATATTCATACTACCAGACCTGTCCAGCACGAACAAAATCGTCTTCTTTGCAGGAGTTGAATTAAACTTGCGGTCAATTGAAAGATCATCATAAGCTCTCAAGTAAATTGCTACTCTCCGAGCTTTTGCGTCAATATCATAATCTGATGGTGGTTGCTGAACGCACGAGCTGCAGTAAGACAGGATTGGAACATGCTCGATTAGCCACGCTTGGGCTGCAGATTCATCTTCTGCCGGAACATTCATTTCAATGAATACATCCCATTTGTGAGATGAACCATAAAAACTAATACCAGAAGTTGGATCATAAACTTTCCCGAAAAGGATGAACGAGTTAAAGAAGTGATTCACCAACATTAAAAACTCATCACTTAGATTGGAATCGGAAGGCCATGACAATCCAAAATGGATAGACTTCTGTGAACCGCTTTCACCAAACTTGTCTCTCAATTGCTCAACTGCTTTTGTCAGTGTAAAATCTTCATGGATGTAGATGGAAGCTGTCTGAGCACCAGCCATTCGAGCCGCTTCAAGTCTATGACGAATGTATTTCGTTTTACCGGAACCTGAAGTGTCTGAGTAGACAGTGGTGGTGAGAGCGATGTGGTCTTTAACCGCAAGGCAGTTTTGTAACCATCTGTTAGGACAGATCTCAATGAGCGACGAATCATCCCAAGCACTAATTGTTACCCCAGGCGAAGCATAAAGTACAGTATCCTTAGACTGAATACAGTGAAGGCGTATTTTATCTGTCGACTTGGCATGATTAGCAATGAAAGTAGCAATAAGCTCCTGCTCACTAGCAGGAAGGCACTCTACAAAGGCTATCACAAATATGTACTCTGGGAATGCCTTCACACGCTCAAGGAACATCGCAACGTGGTCAGAAGATCCAATACAAGAAGCATCTAGGTACTGAAATGAAGCTGGGTATTGGTTCTTCATCGTAAGAAAAGAGAGATAGAAGGGGATAGAAGTAGAAAGGAGTGTGAGGAAGACACATCGCAGCGTGTAAATAAAAGCCCCACAAGTTACCATCATCTGCTTCATACCTTGTAAATATGCTGCAGCAGGTGCAGCTGGGAGGCGAACAAAGATATGCTCAAGCAATCAACTTTGTGGATAATGATACGTTTGCTACCACGAGATGGAATGGCTGGAGCTTCCGATAGATTACCACACTCGGTAACGAAGATTGATGCGTTTTCAAGCCAGCTTCGTCCAGATGGAGAACAAGCATGTTGCTCAATCAATGTTGAACAATCAGTATTGATAGGCAATTGCGACAAAATATTCACGAGCATCTGTTGCTCAGTGGCACAGTCTTCGCCGCCTTGGCTATCAATATCACACATGCATTGAAAGATGAGTCTCAGTTCACTCATCCAAAACAGAAGTGAATACCGGTAACTAGAACGCACTCCCTCCAGCCAAATTTTGCATTGATGCATCAAGTCGTCAGCCTCGCTCAACCACTTGTGAGATAGATCCTCTGTGTTCTGGTCAAGGACAAATTCCAACCTTTTCGTCGCATCACTACATTGGAATCCAACATCAGCCATCTCTTGCTGAGCTTTCATGACATTGACGCACTGTTCATAAATTCGGATAAATCTTTCCACGTTCACTCTTGATTCATCGTTGTTGTGTGTCGCAAAACCAAGGTATTGAATTAGCGGCTGAATGTCCCATTCGTCCATCACTACATCAGACCCGTCATTGCGAGAGAAATGAAGGGATATTGCTCTCTTGAGACCTCTCTGTTCATCTAAGGACCCATCGTCATCTACAATGATGCGTCCAGATGACTGAATCAGAGCAAACTTGCCAAGGATTGCGGCCATGTCGTCCATTCCTTCTGACAACCAATCCTGGATCTTGCAAACATTCTCTTGTACCAAACGCATGGCGATTATGTTTTGAGGTTCTTTCAAATCACTCACACCATCGAGGGTTTGAAGGAAAAAAGACATGCGGTCACACTGCAAGCTATCCCCAACAGCCGAAAGACATCTAATCGTAGGCTCAAGCCTGTTCAAAACAGCCATCTCGAAGGACTGTTTATGCTTGATCACGTTCGTTACGTTTGCAAATTCCTCGTAGAAACTGCCTAGACCTTTCTTGCCGAACCAGCCTTTTTCACGTGCAAGATGAAAAACAGGGCTGCAGAAACGGAGAGCATCGAAGAAGTCAATTACTGGAAGGTAGTATTGAAGTTGATCACTGAGATCTGTCGAAGAGGGAGGGGGTTGTAAGAGTTCGACAATCCTCTCGCCGGCGTGAAGGGATTTACCAACATCCAACTCTTCTCCTTCGATACCATTCATGCAGTCGGAGATGCTCTCTAGCTCACCAAAACAATCGTCACTTTCTGCAAATGCAAAATGGAATGTTTTGCAACATTCAACAAAGTTACTGATCCGCTTTGTCATTTTAGCCAGAGTCATAACATGTTTCAACCTCGCACGAGCTCGCTCATGTTCGGCAACGTGAAGGAAAGCCATTACGGATGACATTTCCTCATCAAAACTGACATCATCGGTGTCCAGTACATCCGCTGCGGCAGATACAGAAGAAAATGTAGCCTCAGGAGACAAGAGAGATTCCAGGTGTCCTATGGACGATGAGACTTTTGCGAAGAAATCGGCTGAGTGAATTTCGGACCAGACACCAACTTCATGTTGAAAGAGAGCAGATCTGACTACTCTAAAGTGCGATGCAGCTTCCAGTTCCATTTTATTTTCCGTCACGAAATCATTGACGATTGTGTAGTGGCGACGAATACTAGACAGATTGTCAACAGGATCAACGCTGGAAAAGTATTTCGAAGTCAAGTTAGACAGTGAAGATTCCATCTGGAGGCGGTAATGTGTTGACAGATCATTGATGGATACAGAAAAGGTCTCATCATCCTTCTGAACAGCAAATGTTAGACGACCGCGGATAGTGTCTGCCAAGCACTTCATTTCAGCAATCTTCTGATCAACATCGGTCCCACTGGGAAACTGATTTCCCGATACATTGGTCAAAACGTCTTGGCTTTCGGCTGTCAATTCTTCTCTAACTGCTTGAAGTTCCAACATGTTCAACTTATCGTTCTTGAACTTTTCACACCACTTGTCAGCGACAGAACTCATCATTTTTAGGCATTCAATGGCATTCTTCTTATTCTTCTCTTCATACCCCTCTCCAGTCGATATAGTGTTAAGGGCATCGTAAATATTCTGCAACAATGTTGCCTCAATCTTCAGTACGTCAATAATAGAGCTAGGATTCCACTCGCTGAAGCTGTAAAAAACAATGTCACTGACAATATTTTTTGACTCAACGGATTGGCCACGATCACTTTGACAAAAGGACTCGAAGAATGAAATTGCGTTTACAATGTCCTTGCATTCTTGCTTCAAACCATGGACTAGTTTCAGATATAAAAAGTGGCTGAGTCGACCATCATGTCTTGACATGAGGCGGCCAAACACGTTGTGCAAAACTGACGGGGATGCTCGAACTGTGGAGCAAATGCCAGTTTCCGTTACGATGATTTCCCCGATCCTCAAAGGCAACTCTGAGGCATCGCTATCGAAGAAGATGTCTTGCCAGTCTTGCGAGAGATCCAATACCGAAAGGCAAAGCTGGAAGCAGTCACTAGAAGACTTGATGCAGCTGCTTATTGCATCCAAAATTACCCTTGTGGCATCTACTTGAGTGTAGGAACAGCTATTGAAAAATAAGCTGCTCATCCTTCCTAATACCAAGAGCTTGTCCTTGTCTTGGCCATTGTACCCTTTAAACAGACCATGTTCTGTATATATTTTGAGGGCATTGAAGCCCATCGTATTCGGGAGAAGATCACGCCCGATGCTCATTTGAAGAAGCTCAGACACACTCGAAGGAGAGAGAATATTGCGTCTGTCTTCTAGATGTGAACAGATTGACTTCCTCAGTACATCGGTAATGAAGTCATAGAGTTTGCTATCGATGCGAAGGGCCTCGTACACACAGTCAAAATCATTGAGCGCTTGGGAAGAGATGCGTTCGATGCGTTTAATGACGATACCGATTAAGTTCTTCTCCGATTCCAGAACCTCGACCTCGCTGTTTTGAACCTCAAAGCTATCAAGAAGATTAAGTGTAGTAACCTCCCTGATTGATTCAAATTCTTTTTGCCAATCAAATCGAATGGTAAAGTCGCCCTGATATAACCGCTCAAGGCCTTTTATTGCTGAACGAAGTACACTCACTTTGTCTTCTCCCGAGAAAGACAAACATACGTCACGTAATGAAGTTGCAGTAAGGATGGAGAGGGTGTTATAGTGCTGAAGGGACATGAACGATAGAAGAACGTCTCTTTCAACACGGAAAAAAGATGCTGGTACAATGGCTTTCAAGTCATCCCAGCGACCAGACTTGAGCGAACGGCAGTGAAACACCCGAATCCACAACGCATTTAGAATGAAGCCTTTCATGCTGCCTTTGTTCAATGACTTGTTGGCGAGAAATTTGATCAGCTTGACAATGAAAGCGTCGAGATCATCCGAGTCAACGTAGTCGTAAATGGATTCACTTCCATCTCTTTTGATGTTTCCAACGAGATCGACAGTATGTTCATTCAATTGATTCCGAGAGGTTGCATCAGGTAAGACATTGTGGAGTTTAGCACAAAAAGCTACAAGCATGACATCTCCTAAATCATGGTCTTCGTACACCTCCCTAATCGCCTCAATGAGCGCCTCGAATTCGGCACTACGATTGTTATCGTTCTCTACAGAAGCGACCCAATTGAGAAGTTCCATAGCTTCGTGGTACAGTTGCATATCTTTGGACCAGGAAGTTCCTGCAGCGATGATGGCCTTAAACCTTTTCTTGGATTGAGGATCATACAGTAAGCCAATACTTGATGCTATTGTTACGACCCCTTCTGTCACGCTTCCGAGATTCCACCAGGGCTTCTTTTTCTTCTTCTTCTTCTTTTTCTTGGAAGAGTCTTCCACTTTGGGATTTTGAGCAGGCTCTTTTGGACTGGATGCAGAGACGGGGGTTCCGTCCTGAACAGCTGAAGCATAACTCTTCGAAGCGGATGGCGTTGCTTTTGACTTGGGTTCAGGTTGTCCGCTTGCAAGGTCTGCTGGCCCGTACTTGAAGGAGATCATCATACCTGGGTCCTTCATCTTGCGGCATATTTCATCTTCAATCAGGACCACTGGAAGAACATTATGGGCAGATGAAGGCTTTTCATAGGTTGTAAACAATGCGGTTGCCCCGTATTGTGCAGCAAGTCGAACAATTTGTGTGAATTGGCGATCATTTTCACAATCCAACACCAAGCAAACACATCCAGCCATCTCATCTTTGTTCATAAACTCAGTGATTTCTCCAACCCAGTTTTTGTTAGGAATTGCTTTCGATACATACGCAGAATCTAAGTCGAGGTGATCAGTCGTGTTGGTGGGAACACGCATGCTGCCTTTCCACTCCACGGTGTCTTCATCCATACCAATAAGGGCGCGCAGGACAAATGAAACTGGAATAGTAGTATACGAGCCTGACGTGTACAACACTGAGACAACAACCCCGGGCAAATCTTCCTTGATATGATCGAGATTATCACGGGAGATGATGATTGTTGGAACTCCTACTTCGTGTTTCAATGGTTCCTCCGTAACAATCAACGCAAGAGCGCAATTCTCCTTGGCATAAGAAAGTGCTTGATCGGCTTCAATCCTGCCGTATGTGTCGCACACACAAACCCTTCCATCGACCCCTCCCTCGGCCATGAATAAGCCACTCCTCGTAGATCTTTGTTTTTTATCAGCAAAGACTGCTCCACCCATTATATCCACTTTTTCTGACGATGGAAGCATAACTTTGGCTGAAAATCTCCTTGTCATCTCATCAGACGCAGAGGCTCTTTCAACCTTGAGGATGATTTTGTGAGAAGTAACCATCTTGTGGCTCTCCTGTATCAGATGCAACGAACAACTATTACTCTGAAAGCACGCGTTGTCGAGAACACGGAAGATCAGTACACACACCGCTTCCAGGATTGGTGGCGGCGTGTAAACGTAGGTATATTTATTTATCAACACCAATGCAATAAGAGAGTTATTGAAATCAGTGTTTTGTGTTGCATTATTGAAGGAGATCAACTTCACCTGAAATTTTCACATTGGCGAACAGAACTTTCCGCTTCAGCTCTATGTTTGACTTTCGCTGATCAAGGAAATAAAATAATACTATTGAATAACATTATCATGTGCTAGTATTTCATTGTTGACTAATTCACCTTTTCCTCTGCCGCTGCTTGGTGGTATCCCAGTCCTCCGAGCGTCGATGCACACGATGACGATGCTCACTGCTCACTGATGCTCACCAAAGTCAAAGTGCAAAGATCAAGAAGAATGCAACAAAGCAAAAAGGAAACCTAGCTCCATCACTCCGTTTCACTGATCACATGGAGTTGGATCCATCACGCTCCATCACTAAACAAAAACACAAAACACAAACTCACATCTTTGACAATGACGGTGACAGGAAGATCGCCCGCCCCTCCAAGGGGATCATCAGCAGTTGTTGTTTAAAAATCGTTCCAAAATAAGAGGGAGTCTGCCTGAGATAGATGGGATTATCCCTCGATTATCCTTAACTTTGTCACACCGTTTTCACTATGACAGAATAACCTAAAATAACCCTCACAGCAGCCTCACTCCTCAACTCAAAAATCCACAAAGATGACAAACACAACGATGCATCTGACTGTGCCGACTCTACACAAAGGTGCACTCAGTATCCGTTCTAATAGTAGTAGTAGAACAAACATCGAAGGCTGCCAGAGCCAATCATCCCTCCCATCTCTGTGCTGTTTAGTACTTAAGGGTTTCCTTCTGCTTCTCTAAAAAAGAGAGAAAACACATCTTGTGTAGATAGGTGTACCTTTACTAATGCACCGACTATTAGTCACCTGGATACTTGGAAGATCTCTAGTATCAGGGACTTTGTAAACGTCGGAACAGCAGCATTAATTACTTCGATAGAGTGGAGTACGCATCTTGTTGGAAGGTGAAAGAACTCTATTTATAAGGTGCCACGACACAAGAACACAAGATACGGCAGAAAAAAAGGTGCACGTGACGTTGATATTAATTTATTTTCAAGGCTAACTTGACGTCGCAAGCAGTGAGAGAGTAGTGGAGATTGTGCGCACTGCCCAATTTCTACCTGCAACCCTACTGATTGCTTTGTCGTCCAGTCATCGTACATTGATATCACATCATCACCACCATCATCGTTACTACGGCAGAAAAAAAAGACGGTGCACGTGAAAGTGACATTGATATTAGATAATCTTCTATCCTAGTTGAATAATAATTTGTGGCAGATTGAGAATTGAGTTAGCGGAAAGGGTACTGCTGCTGCATACTCTTCTCCTTTAAATCAGAATAATAATTGTTGGATAAGCAAGGTGAGGTAGAAGGTAAGGCCTGATTGTTTATATTTATTTTCATTACATGACATATGCACACGACATCTTGTCTCTCTCACCAACCTTCTGTGGTATCATGAAATTAATTTATTTATTTTCCAGGCTACGGTAGATAAAATAAATTAATAGCACGGGAACAATGTCTCGCCTCGAGGATAGGTGCACTACGTCGTCTCTCACAACGTCTACTGTTGGCGACAATGTGGATAAAAACCAAGAAGAGGCTTTATGTAATCAATTTGCAGCAATGCCTTCCCCATCACGTCGAAAATCACTCGACAAGTGTAGTGATGATAATACACCAGCCCTACATGATATGATAGCATCTGCATTGATTGGACTGGAGAAGGATTGGACGGGTCAACTTTTGCTTCGATGTTTACCGATGACTTCACAAGATGTCAAAAATGCCGACGCATCTGGGGAACCATTGGATGACATCAACATTTGTGATTACCTCTCTGGCAAGAAGAAAGAGCAACACTACGTCCGATTGAACTTCTCCCCATCGGAGTTTCCTCCTTCAGATAACCCATTTGAAAGGGCCAACAACGTATGGCTGAAGTTGAAGAAGTACATTGAGCAATCATCTTTCGACTCGCAGAAGTCTGACTCCCCTGTGGTATGCACTTCTGGTGTTGCTAGAGGAATGGGGAAAAAGTTCGCTTGTCAGATCAATAATGCGTCTAATAAAAAGTCCAAGTCTGAGAAGAGAACAGATGTCGACTTCCGTCAAACTTACCTCGTCAATGATGGAGAGAGGGGTGAGCGACCAAATGGAAGATCACTCCCACGAAAAACTTCTTGCCAAGATGTATCCAAGGGAAGTTGTGGGTTTTCCTTTACAGTGAAATGTGATAACTTAGGGTATCACATAACTCTCAGGAATAATGGAGGCAACTGTGTCCACTCTCATCATGCCAAATTCGACTCTACAGATGCATCTAAACCTCCATTGCGACTTATGAAGGAAAACGATTTGAAAGAGTTGAAGTATGTGCATAGGACTCAAGTTGGCGAGGCATCGTGTGGAGCTTATTTGTTCCAGAAATTTGGTAAGTACTATCCAAGAGGTAAAATTGCCTATCTATTGGATAAAGATCCGGAGGAGGCGTCGATAGAGAAGGAGTTCCAGTCTGATGTGGATAATATGTTGAAGGGTCTCATTGAAGACAAGAATACTGCTTGTGCAGTGTTTTGGGATATTGCAGCCGATGGTAACGATGGATGCAGACTTGTCAGCCANCAACAAGAAGTATCACCTGCTTACATTTTCTATCAAGACTGCAACGAATAGGCAAGTTGTATTTCTGAGAGCTTGGCTCCCCAACCAGAAACGATATTCGTTTCGCTGGGTTTTCCAACATGGGATCCGTGCCCTCGGTCTTGATGAATACTTCAAGTACACAGAGTTGATAATGAAAGATGGCGATCCCCAGCAGCACAATGAAATTAAAAGTGTGATGACGGAATATCTTGCGCAGGCCTTTGATGCTTCGTGTGGCTGGCACCTCGTTGAGCAAGGTTGTTCCCGAAATTGTCCTGGCAAAAACTCTGTACCAGAAGAGAAACAGAAAAAGTGGGAGCAGTTCTTACGGCACGTTAAGAATTGGATATACTCTTGGATGAAGCCCGGTTACTGCGAAAATGAAGAGGAGTATAGAATTTCAAGAGAGCTTCTCTTTCGATACATCTCAAGTAGCTCTGCACTTGATGCTGCAGGGGGGAAAGATGGTCATATTACCCTTGTGAAGGAATGGGTGAGGAAGTTGGTAGCCAGCGAAAAGCAATTCCTACATTACCTGCGTAAGGAAAAAAGAGCAATGCATATATACAGCTCGAATGGACATGAGTAAGTTGTTTACAAAGACAGTACAAGTGTGGTGTGTCGTAATGCTGTTGTCTAAAAATCTTGTCTTTTTTGTTCTCTTTTCACAATTGCTTAGGGCAACGAACTTTGGAGCAAAGTCTCATAGTATTCCGATGAAAGCTACTGGGTCTATGACTAAGAATGCAAAAGTCCTCTCGATGCAAGATTCTCTGAAGGCGGCCCAGCTGAATAGTGAAGCTTTAAGCAATGTTGTTAAGCCAAACCAAAAGTGGTCTGATCTTCCCTGCTCTCGCCACATCAATCCGTTTGCGTTGGGTCTTGTGCATTCAATTTTGGATAGACAAGACTTGTACTCTGTTCGTAGGATTAGTCAGCAAGAGTTCGAAGTTGCGTGCAGCATTTGTGTAGAGCCATTTACTGAAGATCCAAGGATCACTGAACAATGTCCAATTCCCCGCTTCAACCGAATCAGAAGGGTAGTGGTGGATGATGATGGGACTTGCCATTGCTCCTGTTGCTACTTCCAACAAGTTGGGATTCCATGCCCTCACATGGCACAAGTCTTCGAAGCGCTTCATGCCAGTAACAGAAAATCATGGGATGGATTCCTCCATACTGATGTCTCCCTTCGTTGGTGGAATGCCTACAACTACTATGCTTACAGATTTCCAGGGCATGGTAATTTGACTCGTCTATTTCACAGATTGAGACAGAACGATGTTACAGGACCAAAGTTGCCTATGGATTTGCTCACTCACACAGTGATGTCAGTAGAAGCTCCAACTCCTGAAATCAGTGCTATATATCGTCTCAAGAATTACAAGCGAAGTGATATCTCTGAGTACTTGGGTGGGACTGTGGATGGATGCAGAGTGATCACATACGTACCAGAAAGCCTACTGGCCCAATTAGGTATTGAGAGAGCTATGTTGCAATCTGATGAAGAAGAAACCACCCAAGATGATGACCATGTAGCCTTTTCTCAATCGTTGGAAGAGTACGAGTTTGAAGCTGATGGCAGCTCCTCAATGCCAGCCGGTGTGAATACGAGAAGTGCACTCAATCCCCTGTATCAAGAGGCATGCAATCATTGTGACCGAAATCCACAGCTCAAGAAGTTACTTGCGGAGGCTCTAGAAGGAGTAATTCAGCAAGGGAGGCAACTCGAGAATGAAAAGTTGCCAACATCAGAGAGGAATGGAAAGACTGTTTCAATGTCTACTTCAACATACAAGGGACCACCTAGAGTTTACAATACTAAACATTATAGGTAGATAAATGCATTACCAACATTAGCTAGTCTTTCTAAAAGAGCCAAGGTAGAGTGGCAAGTAACAATGCAGTGATACTTTGCATTATATAGTCATTTTGGGCGGCTTGTAGCTCATTTACATTGCATGTTGGCAGCAATTCAATCATCAAGAATGCTGTCGCATAGTTAGAGATGGAATATATGCTATAGTACAGCTTTATATTCGAAGTATAGGCAAACTAATGCTCCATGGCAGCAAAG
The DNA here is from genome assembly GCA_036940125.1 of Mediolabrus comicus. NCBI lineage: Eukaryota > Bacillariophyta > Thalassiosirophyceae > Thalassiosirales > Thalassiosiraceae > Mediolabrus > Mediolabrus comicus. Next base: position 21,273 of record JALLBI010000047.1, read on the forward strand.
CCTTTGGAGGCGGAGACTTTAAAAGTTTGTGGTGTGGTGAGGAGT
>JALLBI010000048.1:0-22595 GCA_036940125.1 Mediolabrus comicus
TACAATGACATGTTCGTTTGTCATGTCGTTGTGTTTTGAACAAACGAGCTTTGCAAAAAGTAGCCTAGTGGTAACCCTCCACAAAGAAGAGAGGAAAAAGTATACCTGTAATATTCAAGACAACCTGTAATAATATTCAATGCTCACCAAAAATAATAGTACCAAAACATATCCACTCAAAAGTTCAACTGAGTAAAATTTAGAAAGCTTGATGTCGAAATCAAATCATCGAACGCGAGAAATGAAGTGCAGAAATGAGGGACAATGGGATGGACGTTACTAACTACTAGATAGAGTAGGCAAAACAACCTGTGCCTTCAGCGGTAATAGGTAGCTAGAGCAGCATCTTAATTTGGCCTTCTTTGTCGATTTGGAGTCGCTGACAGAAGTCACAAACACAGCGAACAACGCTAACACGATCTCTCTCTCTGGCATAGGCGAAATCCAAAAAATATCAACCACTACAATATAAACAATGCTGGAACGATATCTCTTGAGCGCATTGGCATCCAAATTTGGTCATGTATTTGAAGACTTTGACGAGAATACAACGGCAGAATTGAGTGCGTGGCGGGGTGTATTGGTATTACGGAATTTACATTTACGAAAGGATGCGCTGAGGCATTTGGGGGGTGATAAAGTTGGGGAAGAAGACAACTACGATGATGAATATTTTAGTGAAGATGATGATATATTATCTGATGATGATGATACTCAGTTTGATGAGGCTGAAGGTGATCATTCGGATGACGATTCCTTCCAATCTTGTGCATCGCAACTTGAAGATATTGAAACTCAATTCGATGACCTTACTATTGATATTGACAATATTACTACTCAAAACAATAAAGAGGAGAAACGGAGACACAAATCGTCGACGCAGCCACCAAAAGCAAAGAAGAATAGTAACGATGGTCGTGTAATTGAAATTGTACATGGATCTATCGGATCGTTGGAAATTCATATTCCATGGAGACTACTACGAGCTGCGTCACAACAAATGGAATCTGACAAACCCAATACTGACAACAAATCCAGCAGCAATGATAATGCTGCTGCTGATGATGGACTAAGATGTTCTGCTGTTCTTTCAGATGTTAGAATACTTTTAGCACCAAGTAATCATACAAGGTCAATGACGACCAAGGGAGGAGAACAGTCCAATGAGGTTGAAGAAGAAAATATTAGAGGGGTGCAAGAAGAATCTCAACCGTTATCAGCTAAAGAGCGACGCAAGCAGAAACTAGAGCGCATTCGTAGAGAGCGGGAGCTAGCAGTTCAGTCACTTTTAGAAAAGGAGTTATTCAAGCTCGTTAGTGGCAATGGTTCAAAAGAGACGAGTAAAACCACCGTGAAGGATGCTAACATTCAAAAACCAGGAGGGAGTCGTTTGGCACGATTATCAAGCTGGGCTAAGGGGTTTGTAGCACGTGCTCTAACCTCGTTGAAGGTAACTGTGCAGAATATCCATATACGTTACGAGGATGAAGGATATGGATGGTTTGAAGATACAACAACCGTGCATGAACCATTACAACATCAACGGCGGCGGTATCGACCTGCTTTTTCAGTTGGAATGCGTCTTGACAAATTCTCCATACGTAATGCTGAAGTTGGAGAAGAGCCACCAACGGTTGGGATTGCAAATGCCTCAAATTCTTCAGAAGGGATATCAGCAACCGTGCAACTGCAGCACAAAGTTGCAAACGTCGAACAACTTTCTGTATATTGGGACAGTTCACACCAAGACCTTTTTGTAGGATATGTGGCTCCTTCATCGTCGGGAAATGTCCATCCTTTCCGAATAGAAGATGATAGACTTTACTATGAAAAGAGATTTGATGAATTGGACATTTTGTCAACTGACGGGGCAGAGGGACCACTGCAACATAATTATTTGATACACCCGATGTCTCCATCTGTTCATCTTGTCATGACTGGTCCAAGTGATAGAGATGTGTCCACCACCGCACAAACAACAATTCAGGCTACGCTTTCCCTCCCTTTGTGTAGCGTTCGTTTTGACCGGAACACATTAGAAGATAGTGCGTATATTCGCAAGTGTTCCTACACTTCGAAGCAAGCAATTTCATCTCTCCAAGATCGCCTGATGGAAGAGCGAATAAGTCATCAATTATCTATTCTTCGTCCTCCACCAGATGTCAGGCCCACTGGAAATGCACGTCTATGGTGGAAATATGCAATAGCAGCTGTGACTGTGTTACATAGAAATCATAACCGCCTCAACCAACAGAGCACATCCAGAGGAAGACGGTTTAAGAGAAAAGGTTGGCTTGGCTTGGCTCGTTTGTTGCGATTGCAAAAGGAATACACTTCACTTTATGAGTCGCTTTGGAACTTGCCGCATCGTGACACAACAAATGGTAGAAATGAAATCCATGACAAGTTAGTTGCTATGGAGGATTTGCTTAATGATGAAGAAATTGTTTCATTTCGGATGGCGATCTTCAGCAAGTTATCCGAGTCGTCTACTTCAGGCCTAACCATGGAAAAAAGTTCAGATTCGGCAACTCAACCACGTGATGCTGATGTACCAATAACAGAATCACTTTCTCTCGACGTTGATGAATTGGCGCTGGGGAAACTCTCCGTTTTGTCAGTCGAATACAGAGAAATCAAGTTGAACCATATTGTCTCGGCGTTCGACTCTGAGCAAGACCAGAAAACTGATATGGTACCTGATTCTTTTGACAATGAAGCGGTAGATTCAGCAGTTTTAACATTATCTGTCGCATGTCAAAATTTCAACGTCCAGGCGAATGACACAATCAATAATGAGGAAGCGACAAGCTATGTAGGATTGAGGCGACTTCCTATTGCGCAATCAAACTGCTCTTTTTCTTTGGTTTTTCATAGTTTTAGGAATCGGTCGTGGGATGTATCTTGTGAATTGGGATCTTTGACTGTAACTGACTTAATCAGCAGTCGCATTGATGGCGGTTCCAAGGACCGTGTATTAATTGGTATGAAACAGTCGGATAAAACTTGCCAGCTATCAGATATCCGTGCAGCGAACATCGTCATCCGCAATGTAAGAGAAACCAGCAGTCAACTTCATGCAACCGCCTACATAGATATAAACGTATCTCCAGTGGAAGTTGTATACTCGACAAACGCATTTGAAGCACTTTCTAGACTCTTCGCTGCAGTGAAAACAGATGAGTTCTCGAAGGACTATGAGCGGATATCACAGGCTCTCTCGCGATGGCGTAGATCTCAGAGAAAAAAGCTGATGGCTGTTTTGTCTAGGCGTAAAAAGTTCATCGTCTCAATCGATATAGCCGCCCCTGTATTGATGATCCCTGAGGACCTACAAAACATGGAATGTCCCATACTTGTTATTGATCTTGGACGGTTTACGATTCGGTCGAATGACTCAAGTGAGGTTCTGCCTGATGGTTTTGATGATAAATGGCTGCTTCAATTTACAGACATTAGGGCAATCTGCACCAAAGAAAAGACCACTTCGGCTGGATCCATAATTACACACAAACACGCCTTGATTGAGCCATTTTCTTTGAATTTCTCAGCGATGACTCACATCGCCCCGGCTTCAACGGCTGACAAAAGCATTATTGCTGTAGAAGCATTATTACCTCGTCTCAGCTTCAATTTGACCACTTCCGCGGTCCGGCTTGTGTCGCGTCTTCAAATTAGGTGGAAGAATGCCAAGTCGAGAAATTTACAAGTAAAACGACGACAGACAATTGAAGATATACTGTCGTCCAATGGCGATGGATTGCAGAGACGGCAAAGGTACCAGTTTGATGATATCCGCAATACCTCAGAAGAGCCATTACACTCGCTGCCTGAGATTGACATCGCATCCGAGCAAGAAGTTAAATTTTCTTTCTCTGCACCAACCATTGTACTACGCATAGGGAACGATTTAGGCTTTGAGCACTTACCAGAGAAACTGACAACATCGCTAATTCCTCTCATAGACTTGTCGATATCTGGTATTGGAGGTGAACATATTTCGACTACTACACATACGGGAGTTTCGTCGGTTTTTACCTCCCGTCTACGATCAATTCACCTGAAAGATGAGAGTTGCTTCTCTCATGTAATGTCTTCTATTGAGCCGTCGTTGTTGAACACGATTAATCACGATAACCTTGGTGAAGATGCTGATTTAGTTGTAGTCCAAGTGTCGAAACAGTCGAATGGCGACTCGGAAACCGTCATTCGTTTTCATGAATTGTATGTTGAGTGGAATCCAGAAACATTTGCTAGAGTGCAAAGTTCTATGCGACTCCCTCCAGCAGAACTAGCTGCCTTAACTGAGTCTGTGGGAACGGCCTCTTTCGCTTTGGATACCGATGAAGACATACTCAACGCAGCGTCGCAGGATTCTGAATTCTTTGATGCGTTTGATAGCGACCGCATCGGACGAGTAGAATCTGTGTCAACTACGCAGAAGACACTTCCAAACTACAAGATATCATTCTTTTTGTCGAAACTTCAGATGAACTTCAACAAAGATTCTCAAGAACGGTGCCTGTTTGTTGCTGAAATGAACCAGACTCAAATTACTTACTGTAGAAAGCCTTTGGGGGGTGCTAAAACAACAGCGACAATTGCAGATGCTCGATTAAAGGACCCGGGCAAAACACTGTATGGCCAGATAATTGGTCTGCAATCATCCTCATCAAAATCAATTATGCAACTATCATTCGAATCATTCCCTAGAGATGCAGTTGGCAGCTTTGATGGCGAGAGAAACTACGATAACTTCATGAGAATAGACTTTTCGGAGATGAAGTTTGTGTATATTCAACAGCTGTGGCTAGAAATCTTCGATTATTTCTTCGAAGGCATTTTAGGCCATGCTGTGTGGGGAACGAAGCCGAAGACATCGCCTAATGTGTTTGATCCTCTTCAGATGACGAAAGCATTCAAACGTACAAGGCTCTCAATTAATATGGATCAACCGCTTCTGCTGCTACCAGTTACATATCGGTAAGATTTCACACGATCGTTTGCTTTTACATATACTTCGTTTTTCATTATAAGCCTTACATATTCGATATGATGCTATTGATTTGCCATCAGGTCTCCTCAGCATATACGACTCAAGTTGAGTGCATTTACTGCTGCCAGTCACTTTACTGTTGCAAACATGAAAGGAGCAGACAAGCGGCTATCGGAATGGACTCAATGGTTTCATAATTGTAGGTTGGAACTCTGTGGCTTAGATATACAAAGTTGGGACGACGGTCAACTCAATGAGGTTCATAATTCACAATCTCAGTCGCTAGTTGTGAATATAAGATGGCCTGTCGGTCCAACGGCTCCACTGGTCAAACCGAAATGGAATGTCGTTGGTACTTTCGATCCACTTTCAATGCGCCTCTCGCGAAAAGACTTCTCCTTATTTCGCTTCTTTGTGAACTACAATCTGTTAGAACCTTCGAGGTTTCTTTCCAGAGATGCAAACGAGAAGTTAGATAATCTTGTCTTGTTTGGTTATGAGAAGCAAGGTTTGCCGCCTACAACTTATTCGGTAACCCTTCAATCGGAATCTTTGGAATTTCACTTCTATTTGGACGAAGAAGAAAGTAGCTCTAGAAAGTCGGAGGAAGTCATGTGTGTGAAATGTACCAATGCCAGGTACACTTTGCTAAAAAATATAGACTGCATTTCGAGGCAAACGGCTAATGTCGAAAGCATCCACCTAGCGCAAACGAGTGACCGGGAAGAATGGAGTGGCTTCCAAGATTTGTTATTACCAATATCTTTAGTTCCTGGTCAATCAAGACCTCGTCTCCTGCAATTTACATCGACAACTCGCCCAAATGGAGACAATGTGAAGTCGCTTCACCTTGATCAGGCTGGTATATACATGATTGTTCCCGCATGGCAACACGTGGGTGATTTTTTCAAGTACCTTCCAACTTCCCCTGAAATATTTGCCGCTGAAGAAATGGCTTCACTAATGCAGGTTGGCGATAGGTTTTACCGAATGTCAAAAAGGCTTTACCGAATGTCAAAGACGACAACATGTGATGTACAGGTTCAAAGCACTTCTGGTGACGCAGCACAAGTCGCTACACAAGCGCAGGAAGCTGCTTATCCAACAGAATCGAGGCAATTTCTATTTTCTCTTACGTCACCTAGAATTATCTTAGTTTCGGATGCAACTGGTACTGCAGACGTGAACTCTTGTGTAACGTTACACATGGCAAATCTGCATTACCATCAATCCACCCATTTGAATCAATCTGCTCAATCTGTTATTTGCCATGGAATGGAAATCTTTGCTGGACAGATCGGTAACCCTTCTTCGCATTCGAGTCTCATCTGCCCTTTCTCAGTGTGTGGATCTCTTTCAAAATCACTGCCGCTGAAGACACGTCCACAAGTGTTGAATGGATGGATTTGGATGGAAGAGTTGCAAGCTCATGCTGCTTACACAGACATGGTTTCCTCAATCGATGTATTGAATGGTGTTAACAAACAGATCATGTCCAACGCCCAGGAATCAAAAGTCAATAGTGATATTCNTCGATGTATTGAATGGTGTTAACAAACAGATCATGTCCAACGCCCAGGAATCAAAAGTCAATAGTGATATTCAGCCGACAAGCGACAACAAAGACAGAAAGAATGATGCATTGGGGCAAATTATTGAAGCCAAATTCGACGTTCTATGTGGTGGGTTTAGCCTTGTCGTTACAGATGACAGTCACCGTCACTTTGCAAATGCTCAGGTCAGTATACTGTCTCCATTTATTTTTACATGCGATCAAATATAGCATATTCACGATTCTTTTTGTTGTATCTTTTGTTACAGGCTTTGATTGAGTTTTCACTTGTTGGATTGCGTTGTTCTCGAGTGGTGACACAATCTCATGATGTGAAGACTTTTGTTACTCTCGATCGCCTAGAGCTAACGGATTTGTTGCAATCGGAAGACTCTCCCTTTAGAATCATGGTTTCTAGCTCCAACACTGCAAGTGCCAACGGTGGTTTCTTCTCATCCTTTGTTGGAGTAGTTCCTGCATTGTCTTGGGAATCGCATAAAATGCTAGTATCAGATTGGGGGTTTCAACTCTCATCGTCGATGGAAACACTCCGCGAAGCAATAGGATATGCGTGTGCCTTTGACAAGTTCGCTGATCATTCTTCTGTTCAGGCTTGTGATTTCGTTTTTCGCAACTTGTCGCATGGAAATGGAATAAGCTACATTGAATTGAGCTTGTCTCATTTGACAGCTCAGTGGAATCCGTCCACTGTAATCGCATTCCAACGCTTCTTGGGAAGGATGAAAAAGTTCACTACAAACATCCTTACCACATCAGCTGCAGACAAAAACGTCGAGATTGCGTCATCCAACTCCTCGAAAGCACCAGAATCAGCTGATGTTATCTTTTCAGTAAAAGCGGATATTCAAAGCGTCTCCATCTACCTGAGTAAGTATGCACCATATTGTCAAAGTCAGGTGTCCAGACAGCAACATTCTCCTCTAATCACTATTTTTTCTTTCGGTTTTCCTCAACAGACAAAGAATATCAACAAAGACGTATTTTGGATACCAAAGTGATGGGTGTTGGGGTCCAATTTGAACGCTTCCATGACAATTCTCGTTTACTACAGGGTGCTATCTCGTCACTTCAAGTATGGGACCCAGACTTGAGCAAAGACACTTCTGACCGTAACAGACGTATTTTGAAGATAATAAACGATAGCGGAGAAGAGCAAAGTTTACTGCCAGTGTTCTCTTTCCAATACAGGACATTCAATGGACAAGAATCTCATATGAAGGGAGCAAACATGACATTGCCGCGATGGGTTGAAGAAAGAGCTACCGCAGGGGACATTGATGACTTCCTATCCATCAAACTGTCACCAATAGAATTCAATTATTTGCGAGAGAGAAGCGCCGAACTCGCTGATTATTTGAACAACGGTTTACCAGGTAAGTGGAGATCTGATTCCTATGTGACTAGTGCCTACCTACATCAACACTCGACTGACTTGTTTGTGACTTCGCTAATTCACTCGAAACAGGGAAAGGGATGGGTGCAACATCAAAAGCAGCGCAAAGTTTCTGTGAGAGTAGGATAAAAACTCGCAGCTTCCTCGACATAGTCCTAGAACGCCCTCGAGTTTTTATTCCCCGGTCAGCTTCGTCTCTAATGGGAGGTTGTTATCTCTCTTTGGGTACTGTAGCTATTACAAGCTGGTTTGAAGAAGCTCTTGCATGCAATGTGTCATCATCTGTGGGTGAGGAAGAATTGCAGAATACAATGGACTGGTATCGAGTGTTAGACGTGAAGTTAGGTCTTGGGATATCTGTTGAATTATTTGAACCTGCCAAGGGGCTTGCGAGTCCTGATACCTTTTTTGAGACCAAGCTCACTGTGATGAAACCGACAATTGGAAAAGTAACACAAGTCCGAGGAGGGATCAAAACATTCAACATACGCCTGAGCTATAGGGATTTCTTGATGTTAAGGTTGATTATGCGGGAGAATGTCGGTAAGGCTATTGATGAGACGCAATGGGAAAACATAGAAAAAATATTTTGGCAAACTGAGGGAACTGCTGCTGACGGATCAAGCCACACGGATACTGGCGTACTTTATGCTGAAACTGCAAGATATGTCCGTTTTGGAGAGAAGGTCGCAGCAAAGGACACCGAAACAAGGATTGAGTTTTTGTTGGAATCGATGAATATTACTCTACATCGAGACGATTGGTTTGACAACTTAGACGAAGAACATGCTAGTTATCTCTGCTATGATATTTGCAAATTTTCGGTGCAAAATTTCAAGGCAATATTGATAAAGCGTTCGGCTGGCAGTTCATCTGCTTCCTTATCTCTACATGATATGTCGTTCACGGATCTGGGTGATTATGGTAGACTGGCCCGTGATATTTACTTGGGTGGGAACGAACAAAAGCGCCCTCCATGTGCATTTAGTGTCGTAGCAGAGGGCTACGGTGAATCTTCGCAAGATCCACTCCTTTCGTTAGATGTAGATACAGAAGGCTGCACCAAAAAGATTGACTTGAAAGTAAATGCGCTGAGCATTACGTTGTTGCCCAGAAGTATTGAGGATGTGATCAGTTTTGGCTCAGGAAAATGGCACTGTCCAAGATTGTTTGGAACGAACCAATCAACTGATACGGTTGTGCCCTCAAAAGAAGATTCAGACGTTACAAATTCAGTCGGATCTATCCAATTTAAGTTTGTGGCGATGTATCCTCGTCTTCTCCTCCTCGCCGATGAGACCGATCCATTTTCTAGAGCGCTAATATTGAGAGGAATGGCGGTTGGTAACATCAATAGAATACATGAAGAGGTTTCCAACTCAACAAAAGATTTCGTTGACATTCAATCAACAACTACTTTGACTGGACATTTCAAGGATGTTGACACGCGTATTCATCAAAATGTTGATGAGTTGATCGGTCCAAGCAGAAAATTACCAAAAGCAAACTTTCTTGGTGTGCCTTTAATCGAACCAGTATCTATTACGATGGAAGTGAGGAATGTCTCTAGAACTCGATTTCCAACAACACTTTATTTATCAATCGACATCGATCGGTTCGCAACTCTATTCACTTTTAGTGATGTTAGTCTTATCGAAGCTGTTGTCAAGAAGTGGTCGAAGAAAAGGAAAGCAAAAGCTAAAACAACAAAAGAAAAAGATATCGTTAATAGAAGAAAAGCAAGTGCTTTCCCAACTCCAAATATCGCACAAACACACTCATCGCAGTTTAGCAAATCTTCTGATGCTAGTGTCGATTCCAATCAGCCTGTTACCTTCGATGTAGTTATATTGACTCGAAAAATTGGTCTCACTCTCAGAAAATCGTCGACTTCGGTTACAGTAGATACATCTTCAAACCCCAGTGTTCAAGCTGGTGACGTTCTCGTCTCTATCGATGGAAATCCCGTTGGCAAGTTGCCTCTTCCGTACATTGTAAACCTTTTCGAAAGTAGTCCGAGGCCTTTGTCTATTACGCTACAGAGATCTGAGGAGCATCATCAATCCCATCAGCAAGAGGGGCAGCACAATCAAGTTATCTATGGTGGTATTTCTTCTGGCGGCGTTTCTTCTTCTACCGGCTTGGTAGGCACCCTAACCACGGACACTGATGCCACAAATGAAGATTTTAAGGAACCTAATCAGGGGCAAGATCAGGCGGTAACGCGTATTCATCGCTTTGACTGTACCTTTATATGTGGCGTATCGAGTGGATTAGAAATCGGGACTGGGTTAGGTGATATTGCTGTTGTAGAAGAGAGCAAGTCAGCGTCTGCAGATAATGTGTTTGCTACTGCTACAAGTGCCTCGTCCAGAGATGACAGAAGAATGCCTCTTCCGGGAGCTATGATTGTCGCAATAGATGGCGAAGAAGTAACAGCCGAGGAAGTATTGCATTTGATATCATCGTACGAGACATCAACTAACAATTCTACGGAGTATGTGATTTCGTTCGTCGAAGCTGATTCGTCGGTGTTGGGTGTGGTCACAAAGTTTGACGCGAAGCTAAGTTTCAAGCTGACATTAGTCGATGACAAAGATGGCAGAGACATGCCCGTGATGAGAATCGGGCTGGATGGAACAAGTCTTTTTGCTGCACATGGGCTAACTGTTGCAACCAAAAGAATAAACGCAAAGCGACCACCCCTCATTTCATATAATCCGGGTGAAAACCCTGCTTCGTCCAGTGGTGTACTCACTGTAGAGTCAGAAATATCAAGTATGGACGTCGAATATTACAATGCAATCATCAGTCAGTGGGAGCCTCTCATCGAACCACACTGTATCGGAGCATCGATTGAACGCCAGGGGCACCTGTTTAGTATCAAATTGGGGGATCAACTCTACAAGCAAAACATGGAATCTACTCCTGTTGATTTCTTTAGCATTAATGTGAGTCGAGATTTTTTATGCTAGTGTGCTATCAGTTTTTTTCTATCTTACTCACCTCGTCTTCATTGAAATGAATAAAAACCTTCAGATATCTGATAGCGCTATTGGAATATTAGGCAGGGCACTCAAAAACTGGAGGCAATTCAAGAGTGAGAAGGAAATGATATCTCTTAATGCCTCAGGGGACTTAAACGCAACAAACCAACCAGCTTTGCCGAAGTCAAAAGACGGTAGAGAACTGAAGAAAGCAACGAAACTGGCCAAATTAGCATTGGAGCTCTCACGAAAGCGAGGGAAAGTTGTTCAGTCTAATCTTACAGAGAATTCGCCATTCGTTCTCAGGAATCAAACAGGATTGTGCATTAGTTTTTCAGGGAACGGAGTGGCGACGACATCTGTTGGTGATGGGAGCGAGACACAGTTCGAGATGACACCCTACCATCAAGAAGTTGACCAAAGCCAAAGTGAGTCGCGCTTTACAAGATATGATGGGCGCTTTCCAGCATTGGATATCCAGCTCGGATTCGACGGTATTGCAGAGTCTCATATTGTAGGCACACGTCTTTATGCCGAGAAAATTGAGGGCTTACCGACAGACAAAGTTGGGAGAACCATGCAACGTGTATTTTTCTGGGAAGAAGGTGGAGTTGCCGTCTCTACTCATATCGATTTAGTGTGGACGGTCGAGCTAGAAGAAAACCGTCGTATTCTCACTCTCAGCTCATCTACAGGCATTAACGTGTATGGGTGTGGGCCCAATATAGAAGTTGGTGTCCGCCTGTCAAAGAGTGGTGACTCCACCAACATGCACTCTGTTGGGTGCACACAAAATGGATGCATGATATTACCTGTATGGGCGGAAGCTTGTTTTTGCAGTGTGGCTGTTTTTATTCGGCCAGTAGGTGCTAGTGGGGCGAGCGTTCATGAATGGAGCTCATTTCCTGTGCTTGAACTATTGAAAAATGAAACTTCCGTCGACCAAGACCAGGAAGTGTCATTTGCTTCCAATACTGGCGCAATTGAGGTACACTACAAGTGGGTGACAAAAATGGATTCTCTGGGTGGTGTTGAATGTGCTTTAGGGAACAATCAGTATCAAAGTCTACATCGACCTGTCTGGTTGCAATGTACATACACTGAGGAACGTATAGAGAATGCATTGGATATTGTCCTCGATGGATTTCATAGAATCGGTTCATGCATTAAGACCGTGACTGTATGGCCTTCTATTTCAATCAGAAACATGCTGCCGTAAGTTGAATGCACACAAATTTTTTCTTGCTGTTAATTTTTCTCTCGCTAACAGTGTAAACATGTCTTGCTTTTGTCTACTAGTTGCGGTATTGAGTGGGAAATTGCATCAGGAATCAAGGAGTGTGAGACAAAATATACTTTAGATAGCACACAACTTCGTCAGGAGCGCAACACTGCATATGGAAAAGAAAGCTCCATGCCTGGCACTTATTTGCAGTGTGGAAATGCGACAGAAATTTTTGCTACTCATGCCGGTGAGAGCAAACTGTATGGAAGATTCAAATGCATCATCTATGGAGAGTGTTCTTGGTCGGAGTGGTTGGAAATATGCATTGATGGAAGTAAAAGCAATGCAAAACAAATTAACATCCAATGCAAAGGTCCTTTGAATAATAGTCCTCTGACTCTTGGGGTCAAGCTTTCAGATAGAGCACATACAGAGTCAGGGAAAGGAATCAACTTGATCCTATACGCAGAAATATGGTTGCGAAATTTGACTTCGCTCCCTTTGGCATTTGGGGCACCTTCATCTCAAATTGAACCTGAGGGGGGTATTGATTCCTCACTACCGGCTAAAGTTAGTGCGGAATCCGCGCTCATTGAACTAACTAGCGTTTTAGAGGGTAGCAGCTTCGGTCTCCTTGGGGGTAACGATGATGATGGAGACGATGGTCAATGCGATGACAATTTAAATCTCCCATTGCAGCAGTGCGAAACGGAAGTATACGAGGAGGTCTTCGAATATGTTTCGCTGAATGATAGAGGTGAGATTGAGAGAAAATGGTGGGCATCCGAGAATCACATTATTCTTAGAAAAGAGCCAGATGTCGACAAGGACGACTGGCAGGTTGATTGCATCGGTGATCCATATTTGGAGAACGGTTGGGAATCATGTGCAAATATTGCTGGGTCTAAGTTGTCCGCTTTTGGAGGTAGGAGAGTGTTTGATAAACGACACCGCTTTCGAAGAAGGCGATGGTTTCGTAAAGAAACGATGCAAAAGCAAATTGATGACACTCATTCTTTGAGTGAGAAGGTGATATTTCACCAACCCGCGGATTTAGACCAATTTACAAGAGCAAAGAGAGAAGCAGAACGAAACGCCATTGGAGCTCAGCTTGATGACAAGAAGGACGCTGCTACTAGTGGTGATGGTGGTGGTGGTGGTGGACTTCTTGATTTGTTCAACCTCCCTCTTCAACGGGAAGGAATATTAGACATTATGACAACAGTTGCAAATGATGGATCGATTCTAATCAGCGTGAAGTACAAAGATGGAAAATGGAGCACTCCTGTCATTATCCCTCCAAGTGGTAGCGCCAATGGAGCGATCCGTGCTGTGTCTACACGCTGGCCGCTGGTTACAAAGGCAATCAACGAGCGGCGGAGGGGAAATCGAGTAATTGCTACGCCTGGAACTTCTCCAACTGACCCTTCTGTGTTTGAACTTATCTACCAAGTCACAACTCTTAGCGGCTTGTGGGGAGAATTATCTCGTATGGTCACAATAACGCCGAGGTTCCTCGTCAAAAATGAGTCTTCATGGCTAGATATCGAGTTGAAGCAAGTAGGTGCTCCAGATGGTTCAAGCTTGCTCTTACCAAAGAAAACAACACTTCCATTTTACTGGTTTGATAGCACGCTACCAGAGCTTGTGTGTACCAGGCCAGCTACTCTATCCGGCTACAAATGGTCAGGTGGGTTTGACTTGTGTACTCTAGGAATGCTCCCTCTTCGTGTCAGGCAAAGTAGTGAAAGTAGACGCAACGCGAAGTTGAAATCCATGCGAGTTAGCGTAGAGCTCCAGCCCGGAACTGGTGGTAGCGGAACTATCATTTCAATGAAAGATGAAGATCCTGATGGTGAGGGCTCCCTTTTCAGAATAGAAAATCATTGCCCGTTTCAGATTTTTGTTTCACAGGACAATATTCTGGCGAATCCCTCTCTGAGTGGCAGGAATACATCATGTGACTCAATTAATCCAGGCGAGAGCACTTCTTATGCGCTCGATGTACCTTGGCGACAAGGAAAGTATGAAGGGAGAACATCTGCTTCGTTGTTTGAGCTTCTCATGGTTCGTTGCTCATTGGCCCCTCTTTCTACACGGGAGGGTGTGGAATCGACAAAAGTTCTTAGTTTTAGTGAGGTAGGGCAGTTTATACGGTTGGCACCTTACAAATTGGCCACGGCATTGGGTTTGCCCATTTCTTCTGAACTTTTAGGTGTCCGAGTGCTTGGAATGGTAGGTTCAGACGGACCAACACGCTGTTTGAGATTCGTCCTAACGAAGACAGAAGTAACAACGTCTAGCGTGATTGGAAATGCTGTAAGAGAAACAATCAAACCTATGCCATCTTTCATGAGTAGTGACTCTTTGAATACTCAAATTGAAACTGGTAAATCAAGAGATAGTAAATTTCTTGCATCGTGCGCAGAAACGTCGATTTTGTATAAGACTGGGAAATTGCTTGATGAGCCTGAGGCAGCACGATCAGCGTTCTTCGGGACTGGTGTTTGTGCAAGGGCCGTCGATTGTTCAAATGCCGCACAGACGTTCGTCGCAATGGATGAATACTCATGTGAATTGTTGTTCAGTGGCTTTGTCCTGAGCTTTATTGACTCTTCTCCGACCGAATTGGCTGTTCTTTCTTGCCATGACTTGAAGATAGACGCTACGTGGGACTCGCAAAGAAAGCGTTATGCAAGGAGTACCATCGTCGTCGGGTGGCTTCAGCTAGATAATCACTGTCCGGGTGCTATCTATCCTGTTGCTTTATGCCCGCGTCCTCGTAAAGTTGGTTACGATGGTGTCGAAGAGAAACCGTTCACTGCTGAGAAACCGTTCTTCGAGTTACAGCTGGATTTCGCCCCTCGCCACCGAACGGGCATCCAATGTCTCAGCGCTGGAGTTGCGCTCCGTGATGCGTTCATATTCATTGATTTAGCATTCATCATGCGTGTGCAGCGTTTCCTTCTGCGAATACAGGATCACATGATGGATGCCATGGGGAAGTCTTACGACTTCATTGACTCCCAGGAAAGTTGGGATCCTCCGAACATTGAAGATTTGATCAAAAAGATGACTTCAAGCACTGTTGAAGTTGGTAACAAATCCATTTTTCTACAGCGTCTCGCCATTTTGCCGTGCAAAGGTAGGTAATATATACGTGTTATTTGTCTCGTTTGGTATTGTTTCCTGCCATGTGTGCTTACAATTTGTACTCTGCTTTGCGTTTCGCTAGTGAAACTGTCCGTGGCTCCGGCACAGGCTTTAACAAAGTACCAAGAAGCATTTGAGGGTAGTGATGCAGCAGCCATCCATGCTGCAGTAAGGAAGGGGGACTTGTTGTTTGGAGAGGGCTCAGGTTTGGGAGTAAAAATTGGTGGACAGAATCGAACAGCTTTAGCAGTGATGCGAGGGATGTTGAAGAGTGTTTTGGTTGATGCTTTGATTCGTTGTGATGGCGCATCTCTGAATTTTGATGGTGTTGCGCTATTCAACCAACTTTCGAATGGTCAACAGCTGGCTACATATTTGGGAGCCCACTACGTTGCATCGCTGATCGCGAATGTTCCTTCCCTTATTGGCTCGCTTGCAGCGTTTGGTAACCCTGTGGGCTTGATGCGTGGATTGGGTGATGGTGTCAGGTAAGATCATCGTTGCAACGTCTTTCAGGTCATTACGTTACAAGCTTCGTCTCACATTTTTGTCAAATCATCCACAGTGATTTTGTGAAGGAGCCCGTGAAAGGGTTTAAGAAAAGTATCGAGGAAATGGACCCAACGTTTGCTGTGAGTGGAGTTGCCCGTGGTGCCGGATCACTGGGCCGTCACACCGTGGGAGGAATAGCAGGGTCAGCAGCCATGCTTACTGAAACTGCAGCAAAGAATATGGCTGTGTTGACACTTGACCGGAAATATGCTCAAAAGCGTGACCGTCTAATGAAGTTGAAAGCAAACGGTGGTAAGGGTGTAAATATCGTGCGAGGATTTGAGAGTGGAGTTCAAAAGCTAATACAGGGTATACTCGAAGGTGTGAAAGGAGTAGTATCCAAGCCTATCAGAGGCGCGGAAAGGAGTGGCTTTCAAGGTTTTGCGAAGGGTATTGGGAAAGGTCTCCTAGGTTTGTTAGTTAAGCCTGTGATTGGAACTACTGACTTCTTGACTGACACGTTGATTGGAGTGAAGGGTGCCGTCGAGGGCACGAGTTCTGAAAGTTATCTGAACGTACACAACCAAATACGCCCAAGGCGTGCGCTCTACGGACGTGACAGGGTTATTAGACCCTACAGGATTGACGATGCATCGGCAGCAACGATTCAAGCGAGGTCGTGTCTTGGAGGTGAAGAGTACTATGCCCATGTAGACATGACGAACAAAGTTGCCCTGATGAGTGTGAATCATCTGCTGATACTATCTGAGGACGGCAAAGAGATGCTACGCCTAAGTTACCAACAAATGAAGAAGGTGGAAGTAAGAAGTCAAGAGGATGATGATTCCTACTTGTTGGTGATCTATCTGAATGTTTCCAAACGTGATGGAACTGACATAGAGGAAGTTGGATGTCAAGACGAAGAGCTTGCAAAAGAATTGCGTGACAAGCTGATGAAAGCAATAAGTGCAACAACCTCATTGTAAAATAGAAAGTAATAATAACGCTACAAGATTTAGCTGGGATTTCCAGCAATGCTTACAAGGTTGATACAATATCTGTTGCNATGTCAAGACGAAGAGCTTGCAAAAGAATTGCGTGACAAGCTGATGAAAGCAATACGTGCAACAACCTCATTGTAAAATAGAAAGTAATAATAACGCTACAAGATTTAGCTGGGATTTCCAGCAATGCTTACAATGTTTATACAGTACCGGTTTCCTTTGCCGTCGGGAAGGTTGTGTCCTAAATGAGTTCCTGCCAAGCTCACTGTCTCGCCGGAACTTTTCAGCACCCTAACATTATCCCACACTACTTCTTCGTCTCTAAAGCTAGGCCAACCATGAACCTTCGACTCGGCAATAAACTCGTCCACTGATCGACCCTTAGGTGCCATAAAAAGAGGTTTCCCAGTAACAGAGTCGTAAAATGTAACAGGTGAATTAGTTGATGCAACATGTCCTCTAACATCTTTTTCAAAGCTGCTGTTACCCTCGAAGTATCCACCAAACTCGGCAAAGTGGCGATTGAAGCTGCAAATTTTGTCAGCGAGCTTATTCGAAACACCATAACGTAAATCTTGTTGAACTGCAGCTTCTGTTGTTCCGTGCCCTTTTTGGGACATGATCGATTCGTCTCCGTAAACTAGTGGACCTTTCTCATTGGTACCAAATCCATATGCAGACGCAGATGAGGGTTTGCTCAAGATTAGAGATGGCAACACAGTTGTAGTAACCAAGTTGGTCAAGAAATTGCGTCGGGAGGAGTTGTTCTCTACGAAGAGGCGCGTACTACTACTTTGCACAGAATACCCGCTGCTGCTGCTTGAAGTGGTGAACGCCAGTGAGGAACTGATAAGTGCCAGAAGGCAAGCGAGTTGGACAAGGCAGTTGTTGATCATGATATAGTGAAGGCTGAGAATAGATGTGTTCGAATCTAAACAGTGCTATGTTGTATAGATGGCAAATCTTGGTTCTGCCCTCGGCGTATGAAGACTCCCGCAATGGAACATGTGTCGGAGGTGACTAGCTAGCGGATTTGCCATGGTGAGTAGGTGACTGAGTCACCTCTGAGTCACCGTCACGGTATGATTGATATTCGTCACGTGAAACAGCTCCACTCCGCTCCATCATCCATCACAAAATCACAAACCCTGGACACTGATGACAATGATGTTCGATGTTCGATGAGTCGATGAGCTACGAGCTACGCTACTACTATACCTATGCATGATGCATACTCAGTTGATTGACCTCAATGTTTCCTCTTCTATCACGTACCTACAAGCTGAAGAGGAAGAATCACAAGCGCAAGCGTGGAGAAACAAGAAGTGATCTAACTACTTTTGAAATCCGCCCTACAAAAGATAAAAATGGAGTCGGTATGTTTGCCATCTCCAATATTGCATGTGGGGATATCATAATCTCCAATGAGGAACCGATTGTACAATGCAGTTCTCGTCCTAATCGAGCAATATGCTCTTTTTGTGCCACGCCCATTGGAACACTACGCAAGGATCATTTGATGGTTCCGTATGATTTGTCTCTGCCCTTCCTAGATGGTGATGATGATGATCCTAATGGACTTGTATTTACAACATCTCATGTAAAGTGTCATCAATGTAAGGATACAGTATGGTGTTCAGATCTATCATGCCAAACGTGTAAAGAGCAGCAACACACCATTATATGTCCATTCTCTAAACCTTTGAAGGACTTTTATGATAGTTGCTCCAAAGATACTGTACCGATATTTCAACTGGCTACGAAAGCAGTTTTAGTTGCTCTATCGCATTTCATATCAGCATCCAGAGAAGAACATCTTCCTATTGATCAATTTTATTGGTGGAGAGATTATGGATCTCATCCATTGTGGTGGGAAGTTGGAGGTTCAGATTCAAAATGCGACAAGAAGGACAAGGCAACCAGATTTGTCTCGGTCTTACAAAATGCATTGATACAATCTGCAGTATCGAAAAAGATCAATGTAAGCGAAAGCATTGTATGTGAAATATGTTCCATCAATCATGTTGGATCAATCCTAGGCATGCTTCAGTGCAATGTCATGCAGTATGAGTACCCTTCACCCGCAGGACAGTTTTTGGAGCAAATCAATGAAATGCTTGAAGATTTAGAAGAGCAGAAGATTGTTCTAGATGAGCACGTAGACTGTGGTTCAATCATTGGATCAGGTCTGTACCCACTTTTAAGTTTGGCTAATCACAACTGCAATCCTAATGCATCTATTGAATTCTTGAGCGAGTCTAATCGAGGTTCCATGGTGGCTACACGCAATATATCAGAGGGAGAAGAGATTTGTATAACGTATGTCTGTAATGGTGGTATAGGAAGTGGGGATAGCACTGAATATTTTCGACAATTCCATCCTACACGTACTTGGAAGTGGCTCAATGACAAGTTGTTGCAAGAGGGTGGAGACGGGGATGAACAAGAGGATAGTGAAGATGAGGATGAAGCAGACCAAGATGCAAATGATGGCGGTGAGCGTCATAGTTGTGATTCTTCAAATAATGAAGGAGTGAAGGAAGATGAGGAACCCAATAATTTGGAAGGGTCCACAGTAACCGAGCGTGCAAAAGCATTGATTGAGTATGGCTTTCAATGTAAATGCGCTTTGTGTCTTGAACAACTCTTACCTCAGTCGAGTTGACATCATTGTTGGTTACATCTTAAACATACTTGTAAACTTCGCTGCTCCAGCTAACTGATTGCCCTTCTTCATCCCATCCTCACCAAGTTCTTTTAGCTCAGCCTTCGCGCTTTTCCATTCCTTCTTTACCTTTCCCATTACACTATTGACTTGCCCAGTGGCTGATCCACCAATCGATGATTTCATTGCCTTTTCTTTTATCAACTGCAATGTTTCAGCTTTCACTGCCTTGTTGCGGTCCGGCGATTCACCTTTCCCCATCAAGGCCTTCCAACTTAGTAATCCACCCTCGTCAGTGTAAACCATATGATGTGTGTTGCGATGTAGAACAAGTTTCACGCTTGGATTCTTCTTTTGAATTTCACGTGCATTATGCTTCTTGCTAACAATCATTGAACCGCTATCGGTGAAAGTCAAAGTGATATCAGCTTTTGAAGATGTCAACGACAAGTTTTTGCCATCACCACCATCTGCATTACTTTGTGACTTTGATCCTCCACCCAATACCTGTTTCAGCTGACTCTCATTTGTAAATTCTACAGGGTTTTGATCAACAGGGTCTAATGCTACAATATTCCGTATTTGATTCTGTTCATCGTAGAGGGCAGCGGTGAGTAATGCAATCTTCGCCCCGACACTATGACCAACAATATCAAACTTATTAACCCGAAAGTCGGTCTTTATTTCCTCAAATATCTGTGGTATTGCCTCAGCTTTTATACGATGTGTATTCCGATTAAGAGTGATCGCATTAACATAAATTCCAACTACAACATGATCAACTGAGTTCAGTGCGTCGATGATGGAGGTATATTTGCTAAGAGGCATATTGGCTGCGGTGACAACAAAGGTCACGCCAACTACCTTGCCCTTCTTGGGTCTAAAGATGACCACTGGCTGCCCTGCAATTTCGGTTCTTTCTGCACCCTCTGCATCTTCGGCTACAAATGTTTCGCTAATCTTGTTCGACAGTTTCTCCATGATAATAATTTATGCTCAGATGAGGAAGCTCAGAGCTCAGAGGGCTAAGTAGCTCTCTCACAACTGCGATGCTGAGAGTGTAGTGTGTAGATCTGCTCGTGTCGTCCACCCTGATCGGTTTGAAGCTCCTGCCTCCTGCTGCTTCTGCTGTTGTTTGATTTTTTTGTTTGATAGCAAAAGATTAGTGTTACATGACTTCAATATTGATATATATTAATTAAAGTGTGCACATAAGTATTATTTTATTTGGTTGTTTTGTGTTGTGATGAATTTTAATGTGTATTTCGGTATGGCTAGAGGTAGCCCAAACCACCATGACCATGACCAACAAACTCATAAGATGTTGGTTCCTCTCACCTAGCTATTCATCTATCTAGAGGACTGAGATGCGTCGAACAACTGGTGGTGGTATAAATAATACTCCTGGTGGTGGAATAAATCGCGTATACAATGATTACTTTCCGAGTAATGGTACTGATGAAGACTATTATGATAATGATCCCAAATATCTGAGAGTGCTTGGTCCACTCGGTGTATTGTTGATACCATCTCATGATCGGTCTGATCCAGAGGCATTACAAAATAGAATACGGATATATTCTTTAGGTGTGATTGGGACCTCCATTTTCTTTTGGTGTTGGGCAATAATAAACACATTATATCATCTTCCAAAGAATGGAGGGTTAGATCTTGGAATCTTTTCCTTCTTTGGGTCTGGATTTTCATCCATATTACTACTACGATCATCGTTGGGTGGGAAGATGTATGATTCAAATCAAAGATGTGGATGTTTTGGAAAAAGACAAGATGCAGATGATAATACTGATGACTTGTACCTTGGTAATAGCAGAAAGAGTGCTGAAAATAATAGCAACAATACTAAACACTCGCCTCCAGGATATATATTGAGAATCTTTGTTGTTGCTACACAAGTAGTTGTGGTATGCAATTATCTCCTTGGACTATTGTTTGCATGTACGGCTGGTAAACAAGTGTATGTATACTTTGCAACATACTGCTCCATCTTTGCTGTGCTGTGGCTAGTTGTTAGTTATGTCGGTTTTGCTTTGGTTAAAGTTTACAGGGAGGCACTTGTCAATACATATGGCGAAGAGGCACTGAATGAAGGCAAGAATTCTTCTGTTGGACGGGGAGGATCGTCACTCGTACGACGATTACTGCTAATGTTGGTAAATAGACAACAAACAACTTCTTCATCAGCTAGTAGAAACTACTACGAAGAGGAGGATGAAATTGATCAAGAGCTCTTGGCTCTATGCGAAAGTAATGGTAATACATACTCTAATAATACATCTTAAAATCTTGCAGCAATAATCAACATCCCCACATCTCGCTTTCTATTTTGGCTTTTCTATTGGAGATATATCGAGGAACTTTGCCATACGAGTTGTGTAGTGATAATGATGGCGAGCTGATTTCAAAGCCAGCGGTTGACCTTGAATCAGCATAACTTTTATCAAAGACTCTTGCCTTTACGCCTCCATAGAGTTCATTTTTCTTCTTCTCGCGCTGTTGCAACGCCATTGATTCCTTTTCTTGCTTCTCTCTGATTGACTTTCTGTTATTTTGTTGTTGCTCTTTCAAAGCTTGCCGATTCCTGTTTAGGTGATTCTTGGCTTTCTTCTCGCTTGCTAGTCTCTTTCGCCGAGCTTCAGCTCTACGTGATTGTATTATGTGTTTGTCATCGGGCTTGAATGGTGAAAAGATGAGTTTCTTTGCTTCTTCACCACTGTGCGATGGAAGACGAGAGGAGGAGGAGGAGGAGAAGAGTTGAGTGCAGTTAAGGTGAACACGTGCAGTGTAGTGTATGTTGAACTATTAAGTGGAGGAAGAGGCAAATGTTTGATGCAACTCACCTGTTTTGTTTCATTGCGATCTGAGCCGCCTGTTTCCAAGCGTTTTCATCTTGATCGACGATCATTGTTTCGGTCATTGGGAGAAGGGTATTAGTTGCAAGCTTGTTTGGTCAGCATGTGAATGTTCACTCAGCAAAGATTGCCGTTGCTTGTGCTTGGTGGGTGAGCAACGGCTCTTGCTCGCTCCTCGCAGTTTACTCATTTAAATTCTTTTTGTATTTAGGGCGTCTGCGTAAGTTAACAAACTCC
>JALLBI010000049.1:0-21224 GCA_036940125.1 Mediolabrus comicus
GTAATTTCCAATTCAGACAAACTAATTTCCATGGCAACCAACATAGTTGGATCAGAACATGTATATGTTACACGGACTGTGGATGATGCTTTATTGGCGGCAAGAGTCGTTGTACGGGGTCGGGGTCAGCAGCCATATTCACTAGTAGTTCCCATTGGTGGTGATGGGACGTTAAGTGCATGTTTGGACTCGATGGTGAATGAGGTATTGCTGTTGGATAATAAGTTGAACAGCAGCAACAGCAGCAGCAGCAGTAAGAGTAATGGTGGTAGTAGTAGCAGCGGCAGCAACATGATGAAAGTACATGAGGCAATTGATAAATTGCCGTGTATTGGGTATATACCAATGGGGACAGGCAATGGGCTCGGTTATGTGATTGGTTGTCGTATGCCACGAAGAAGAAAGAAGAAGAGCAATAATAATAATAACGGAGAGGATAATGCTGAAGAAGATGATGATAGCAGAGATGATGGCAAAAAGAAGAAGAAGAAATGGAGTGAAAAGTTATTATCAAAGATATCTATCAAACGTCGTAAGGTAGAGCATGCTGGTCGGGTTATGAAAAGACTCAAGCAGATTGGTGATGAATTACAACAACAGCAGCAGCTATCAGGACAAACAAAAAGAGAAGGAGCAGGAGGAGGCAATCATCTCAAATACTCCATTGTAGAAATGCCAATGATGGAAGTGACACATCATTCTCCCACAGATGACGACGAGGAGCAAGAACAGCAGCAACAAACCAAGGGAGATTTATGCTTCTTTGCCGGATCAGGATTTGATAGCTTAATGCTTGAAGATTTCAAACAAGTTAAGGCATGGAGCAAATCACCAAAACGAAAATTACCATCGTTTATTAAAGATATGCTTAGTAGTGTTGCAGGATATTCCGTGGCACTTGTTACGAGGACATTACCTCAAACTTTGATGCATCAGACACACAAGATACATGTGAAAGTTACAACTACGGATGAAGATACGTTGTGGGTTGATCATAGACGAGACGTCGGTTCGCAAGGTTAAGAGAAGCAGCAGCCGAAGTCTAGGTAATTCACATAATTCACACTCTACACTCACCACTAAGTATGTCCCTCCTGAGGAACTTTTATATGTGCGTTCAGATCTTTTTGTGAGGTACGTTAAGTAGGTTTACCAGTAATATTTTTACGGGCTACGTACGGTCGAGAACTCTCTCACTTTCATTTTTCAAGAGAGCAAGTCGGCGCACCTTGATCGTTACGATGTCGATTACCTCCACTCCTGCCAAGGGCACGAGGAAGAGGCAACATCCCAGCGGTGATGGTGATGGCAACAGCAAGGAGGAGCAATCATCGACGAAGCGTGAGCGTCCCACGTTTTTGTCGTGGGTTGGCCGTGGCTTCTTGGGATTTTTCGGCGGAAGTGCGCTCAACGGGAGCCAAAGTCACGACGGCATTGTTGACAACAATATTGGTAACAATGGACACGAGGCAGTGTATGCCAATGAAGATGATGCAACAAATCATCGGCCACAGTTGGATGATGTGAATGCTGACCATCACGCCAACAGCGGCGCCAGCGCCAACGGCACGCGCCCTCTTCATGACTGTACCAATACTTTCAACATTCAATGCCCTGATGCTCCAATAAAATCACGGGAACTTCGTCTTCATGGACTTGGGAGTGTTGATAGTGGTGACAGTAGTGAAAATGATGAGGAGGATGAGGAGGATGATTTCAATGACGGTCTTCAACAGTACACCACCAAGTTGCATCAACAAAGTGCGGCCAAGTTAGGATTCCAAGAACTACAACTTCTACAGGAGGAGGAGGATAGGATAGAGGTGTCCGAGGAACTACGACGTGAGTTGGATCAAAAAGAGTATGAAGAAGAGGAGGAACAACTACGGCAGATTACCGAGGATAGTAATTGGGAACGAGAAGCAAGAGATGCTTTTGATGCACAGACCCAACAAGAGGAGGAGGATGTCTTTAATGAACTACAACGTCAAAAGGAGGAGGAGGAGCAGAATGAGATGGCACAGGCCGAGTTGGAGCGGAGTTTGAGAGGAATGAATGATCGACAAGTTGAGAAGGATGAAGCATATGCTCGTGCTCTTCAACACCAATATGATGATGAGAAGTCTCGGCAGTCTCGGCAGGAGAAGAGTGATGCAGCATATGCATTGGTTCTTCAAAATAAGATCTCCCCTCATGCTAGCGAAATTAGTAGCTCGACAGATCCAAGTAGGTTCTTCTCCTTCAAAGATCCTCAACAGGAGGAGGGTGAGCAGTTGGAGTGTAGTTTGAGAGGAATGACAGGTGATGGAAACAGCAGCAGCAGTGATGACAGCGGTAGCAGTAATGATGAATCTGCCAATGATTGTGCAGAAGCCATGGTTGCGGCAATAGCGGCGGTGGATGATGAGGATATCACTGCATGGCCACATCATGATGAGCACAGTAGTGATGTTGGCGACAGCAGTAGTGGTGTTGGAAGCAGTGATGTAGGTGATAAGGAGGAGGACGAGAGACGCCCATTTCTCCCTCCTGATGATGATGTAGACGAGGACGCAGAGACTGCAGCAGCAGCAGCAGCAGCAACAGCAGTAGAGCCAGAGATGGATGTGTTGAAGGTACGACCAATTTGTGTCATAGTATTTGTTTGTTCATTCTCTTGGAGTCTTGCTAATCATTCAATCCTTTGATTTGTTCCATACACAGATGATACCACAACCTCCTATAAAGACAGAGTATCGTCACCCTCACTACCCTAACTACGATGACAATGACGACAATGACTTCGGAATGACGCAGAGAGGATTGACGTTCGATGATGTATCACTTGATGAAAAGGATAACTCAATCGACTATCAAGATGTCATTTGTGACAAGTGCCAGGCACTGCGTGTATTTGAAGATTTGAACAAGATTGGAGATCGGAATTTCTGTTCTATATGCGAAGAGAACTCTTCCTTCATTCCACCCGAAGCAGAATCAACGTGTGAAACAGGAGAAGACAACAGCAGTGCTTCACTCCCAGCCAATCGCTGTCGTCCAACATTTGAAGATCTAAAGGCCAATGGTTATGACCTGATTAATCGTGTCAAAGAGAGAAAGGAAAATTGCCCTGGCTATCGTGGACAACTAAATGTATCTGTAGGCGGCAAGGACACACAGTTGACGAGTAAACTCATCGGAAGTGGACAGGCTGCATTGCTGGAATCTCAGTGTCTCCAATTAGCACAGGATAGTGAGATGTCAGAAGATGGTATCATCACGTCGTGGAAAGGTCTTCGTGGCGATCCGATGTCACTCCAACAGTTCAAAGATGATCTGAGCCACGATGTTGCACTCATGAGACAAATGCCAGAGGCCACGAAGCATCTCAAAAGATCCGACCTATGCGGTAATGGTGATCCTGCTGGAACATGCGACCATGCTAACATCTTTGCAATGCTAGATGAGATCTTCCATGCCCCATACCACTGCTTTTTTTGTCATGCGGTGCGAACAGCAAACCAGAGGAAGAGGGACAGCTGGAGAACAGGTAATCGTGACTACATTTGGAGGTAAAATAATAGTCTAATTCACGTGGTGCATCGGTATATTCTGAGGGGGGTACTCTGCCCATTATTTATTTAGTTGTAAGAGGTCATAGTCATTAGAGCATTGATTCTTTTTCCAGTGACTCTGAATTGTGTTGGCGCAACAGGTGAACAAAGTTTTATTGTTGCTTACCCGTGCTTCACATGATGTGCATACGGGGCCGACAATTGTTTGGACAATGTGATGCCGGCGCTGATTATTTTCCTCCATTGCTGTTGTAATTGCTAAAGTTGTTGTTTTGCTGTGGATATGTTTCATAGAAGATTATAGTATGCATTTAGCAATGCTGCCGTGGGCTTGGTCTTGTAAAGATTTATTTTAAAAGACTCCTGCTGATTACACCTTTCCTCTTTTGTCCGTAACGGATTCTTCTGTTGTCCCTCTCAGTGTTAAATCTCTCCCTCACCCCTCATCATGAATATAATTGTTATTATTATGTCCCCTTGCTCTATCCATGTACATCGNCCCTACCCTCTCTCCCTATCCTTCTCTCTATTCACAATGCCTTAACACCCTTCAACACCTCATCCAAATGTGGTGGACTAACCGCATCCTCACCATAAAACACATCACACATGGCCCTTGTAAACACCAAACTCTTAATCTGTCCAATCCCCCCCACCGCATTCTTATACAGCAATGTATCACCCCGAATAGTCATTTCCATCTCGGCACCCTGTACCAAATCCAACCCCTTGGGATTTAAATTCTTAAATTCCTCAAGAGAATTCATATCTTGACCACCCATACGTGGTTCAAGTGCCTCAATAATTGCCGCGGTGTACTTCTCCATAGATAGATTGCGATTCATAACTATACGGATGGTACGTGGATAGGTTGGATCGAGTAATGCCTTTTTAATTTCGTTGGGGGATTGTGTTTTAATGGATGACATTGCTAGTGGATCCATGTATGTTCCAACCGCATAAACCTGTTCCAGAAAGATGTGTGTATTCAGAAGTGCATATCATTTTATTATCGCCAGTTCCTAAATAAATAATCGCCAGGACCCCCTAACTTTCTTATTGACGAACAACAAATAACTCACCTTAACAAAGCCATACTTGACACGAACACCACACCCAACAAATGTCATCCCATTACACAAACGTGGAAATAAAATACCAGTTTTGGGTTCAGTAGCCGGCGAAAGCATCGTGGCCTCTGCACCTAGAAGTGGTGGTGCAGAGCATAAAGCTGCAGCTGGAGAAGAATAATAGTGGTGGAGTGTTTCATTATTCTTGTTGTAGATAGCAGCAGCAGCAGTGGTGACGAGAATTGCAGTGGAGGCGGCAGTGATTGCAGAAGCGGCAGATGTCTTGCTGTTTGCGGAAGAATTGCTGAGAAAGCGGCGGTTACTACGGCCGACGCCGCCAAGACGACGATGGCTCTGTCGAGCAGAGAGGAGTAGTAGGCGGGATGAATTCATCATGGTTACAATGGATATTGTTGTTGACTTCCGAATCTTTTGTGTCATCGATGCTCATCTTTGCTTGCATGCACATCAGCTCAGCGCAGCTCTTCAGTATCTTTGGAGAGAAGCAAGGACACGAGAATAGAGAGCTGTCGAAAGTGACTGTCGTAGCGCGTTCACACTAACTTTGGCACCGTGCGTTGAGTGAAGGTGTGGTGAAGAGCGTTGATCTATCAACAAGGGGCGCAAACATGTGAGTATGTATTATTTCCATATGCAAGGCTATTTCCAATGAAACTCCAACTACGAATCGGACGGATAAGTCCACTTACGGGATTCCTACGCATCCCATCAATATTCGAAGGCTCATACAGAGATAAAAGTGACGATGAGTTTGGATGTTTAGATTTTATTGGTGATGACTTTGAAGTAGAGGTTAGTGGAACTCGGTATGAAGAATATCTTTATCTTTACCATCGCTACTAGTTGGCGACTCGTCTCCTAATTCCACCCGAAGTTCTCTAATATCTCCTGGAGTGTTTACATCATATGTGTAAGCCGCCAATGCCTCCATTTGTATACTGTTTGGAGAGTCGGTTTGTGAAGTCGTTGAAGTCGCTGTTGTATCTGCTGTTGCTGCCTCGTTTACTCCTGTGTTGGGCAGAGAAGATGGATCTTCTTGCTCCTCGTTATTGCGATCATCTTGAACATCATGCTCATCACAATAAACGTCACCTACAAAATCTTGTTCATCGCCAGCATCTCCCACAGTGATATTATCATCATCGTCATCTTCATCTGCACTCCATATACTTGACGCGTCATCTCCTTGATAGTCACCTTGTAGCTGAACCGCCGTACCTTCATTTCGTCCACATGTCACATGTTCTACATCATCATTATTGTTATCACTAACACTCAAACGACGTTGGTGCCTATACTTACTAACTCTTGTCAATGCAAACAGAAACATTAGTACGGCAGCAAGTGCTATGCCCACTGTCATACTCAATCCACAGGTGGACTTATTTCTTGCTAATGACGATCCAAGTGCATTTGCCTGCTGTCGAGATAGCGAATCTTTCATGAGCACTGAGAAGGAATGATTGGCATGGGATTGTGATGATAATTCATCATCAAATATTATGTTTGACATGATCTCCATCATAGGAGCCTCTGTTGTTGTTGCCGAAGGAAGAAGAGAGCTGTGCAATTCATCTTCGTCTACCTCGTCGAGACTGCTGTATGCTACAGATTGAGGAGTAGTGGCAGCTGTTGCTGTTACTGACTCTTCGATATCAGCCATCGATGATAATATGGCCGAAGAGGAGGAAGTTGTTGCCGCAGTCGTCGCTTGTTGAGCTTCCACTTCTACAGCTACAGCTGTATTCGAGGCTTCCTTTTCTGCCAATTGCTCTCCTAAGCCTGCTTCTTCCACCGTGGTGCTGCCCGTGGTAGTGATAACGGTTGGCCCATCGTCGATGAACTGAGATGAGGCATCGGCGCTGTAGCTCAAGCTAAGACTAGCGCTGCCATATTTTAAGTTTGACGATGAGGAAGAGGATGTTGTGTGCTGCTTCTTTGCAGCCTTGCTGCTGCTGCTCTTGTGCTGCTGCTTCGCCGCCTTTGTTCTTCGCCGCCGCTGCTGCATGATCGATTGCTCATTGAATATGTAATAATAGCAGCAGCATCAATCTCACTATGTACTTCATTTGGTATGAGCACCTACCACATCCCATCAACAATTTGAGGAGGTCAAAAAAACGGCGGTCATCTTTGCTCATAAATGAGAAAACAAGCAGTCTTATGATGGTTTAGTGACGAATTCATGTCACTTTGGCTCCTGTTCTTTCTTGATGAGGTCACAAATAGAAGATGGTATGGTAGGTACCACCTACCTATTGATTGTTAGCCGTAGGTCAACCAAAATGGGCTCCAAAATGGGCTTAAAAAGGCACTTTTTCAGCACTATAGTAGAAAGGGTTCCAAAGAACATACAGTTGATTCCATCACATTAAAACTTAGCTAATACCTTCGCCTCAAATGTTTGGGTCGGTATTTGGTGTCTACAGTCTTCTAATTGCCTCTACTATGGCGTTGTACGGCCATGGTCGAGGTGTCGGCGGCAAGCAAAAATAGTCGATTTTTTTTAGGCCCATTTTGGAGCCCATGGCTATGTAGCGGGTTCAAATGCAGGTAATTGGGTAGAACGTGGGTATTTATGAAGACACGTCGCCACCAAAACTCATCTTCTCCGAGTTCATTCTCAACTCTTCTGTCCTCTTCTGTCAACACATAATACCTTTGCAAATAGTTTCGATTGGAAGCAACCATGGTCGCCGCTAATGATGATGATGATTCTTCTTCCGCCTCTTCTGGGCGGAGCTGCGGTAATGAAAGTGATTCAGAAGACATATTTGATGACATTCTTATGCGTGATGATGCCAATGCGTCGGCAGCTTTCGCTGCTGGGCCAGAGCTGCAATGGACTTACCTCAGTCACAGCTCCTCTAGTGCTAAAATGTTTGATGGTCTAAAGAGCAGAGTGTTGCCGAGTGGAGGATTTGAATTGAAGTACAACCATGTCGACAGCATCCTTTTTACTAAGGTGAAAGATGAAGTTCAGCATTCACTATCTCAACTCCGTACCAAATTACAGCTTCGGCCAGAGGATGGAATAGACTATGTGGCCGCATTTGCCGGAGCGATGCCGGAGGATTACATGAGGAAATTGTTTCAGTGGATGAAGGCGGCACAATTGGAGCCTCAATCTGCTGCTGACTACGACTTAGCATCATTCGCAGATATTATTGAGTTCATTAGATGTGAGATTGCTTTGCGTCTATATGGAATATCATCTCGTGAACTTGAGTTCTTTGGCTTGTCAGATGATACGATTGAAAGATATGAGCGTGTACATGATGCTATGAAGGCAGCAGATATGCCTGCAGCAAAAAGGCACGCCATGAAAGTCCAAAGATGTAGTGATACAATGGTGGCCGCCGCTGGGCCTGCAGCAGAATCTTTTGATCCAATTATGAGTGAACTAGTTGATGCTTTGAACAAAGAGTGGGGAAAGATTTTCTTTGTTCCGGGAGTATCTTGGATTGATGTTGACGATGACAAGTTGGCCCACTCCTCGCATTTATTCCAGGCGTATGGTATGAAACGGACCCCAACGAAGGATAAGAAGTTAAAGCCTGTTTTTCATGTGGCCGCAACAACTGGGTCTGGTAATATCTGCCACATCAGACCTGATACTATCGGTTTACAGCTAGGTGAAATGTTACGTACCGCTATTCTTCAGCTTTGCCCTGATGCAGCGCTTCGGCAAACCTTGGCTCTCTTCCTTGATCGCGGG
Source organism: Mediolabrus comicus (assembly GCA_036940125.1). NCBI lineage: Eukaryota > Bacillariophyta > Thalassiosirophyceae > Thalassiosirales > Thalassiosiraceae > Mediolabrus > Mediolabrus comicus. The sequence goes on from JALLBI010000049.1 coordinate 8,364, forward strand.
TACTTGGATCTAGCAAAGAGGCAAGAGGTCAAGGTAACCAATCTTATTCAGATTATTAATGATCTTGGTGCCAAATTCTTGGGTACTGTGAAAAATTCTGAGAAGTTCCCTTTCCAATTGGTTGATGTCAATGAAGACGGGAATATCGTGGTGAATAAAAGAGCCAAGCTACAGATGTATGGACATCGTTCCTTCTGGACAGCACGCTCTACAATGGGAGGTACGGCAATTCAAGCATCTGTTGGCCGACATGGAGGCGGCAGAATGAGAGGAGGAAGGATTCTTACTAGCTTGCCTGAAGCTATGTCTAATGCAATAGTTTATGAAACAAGTTCGTGGTCTGAAATGAGCCGCCAGGCTCACAAGTCACCGCCTCCTCCACTCCAAGAAGATGCTACCATCGATCAGGTTATCGCTCATGCTTGGAAGACATTTCATGCGTCGGTGTATGTTATTTCATCATCACAACGTACCGCCGACTGGTTTCTGGGCCGCCTCTTCCGTTTTACAAGCACAACATTCCACATAGCAGTGAATGTTGCTGCCGCTGAATGGTATAATACAAGAGAGTTGCAAGAGCTGCACCTTGAGATTCTTCGAATAGTTCAGCTTCGTCCGCAATGCACGGTGACATATGATAATGTCTTGGATGTAGTAGAGGAGGATCTCCCTTCTCAGCGTGGCAATTTGCATGCACGTGTGATGTCTTCACATACTACGCACAAGAATACTACGCCGGAATTTTGGTTAAAGAATCGGACAAGGCCGGAATTACGGAATGCATGCATTGAACACGGAGTTGATTATCCGTCGTATGAAGAAAGGACTACTACAAGACCGGTCCTTGCTGATTGTTTGGCACGTCACTTCCAAACATTGGCAGTACAACGCGAACAATCAATGGGGAGACGTGACATACCCGATGATGATATGGAGAGCAACAAGACTGCTGCAGTCACACTCAACCGGAGGATGATGCCGTATTGGTTTCCAAAGCCATTGCAGAAAAGTGCCGGAGGAGCCATCGATCAAGGAAGTGCTAATGAAGAATTGATTGTAAGAGTGTTGCGGAGCTTCTTGCATAAATTATCTGGTGGCAGGTTTGTGTCGAGAGAAGTAAAGCAATTTGGCCTACTTGCAAATCGTTCTTGCCAAGCATGTTCAAGCTCACCCGATGGCGTATTCCCATTACTACGCAGAGATAATGATGGCGAAGGAAATTTCCGTACATCATTCGTATCACTCTGTGTTTTGGAAATCAAGACCCGTTCAGCAATTCCTGCGACAAAGGAACTATATCTTCAGACAATACGCAGTGGCAGCTGGGTTGAGTGCGATAGTCGAACAGAGGAGTTCCGTCGAGCTATTCCTGATAATGCATACCGTTCTCAAGTATGCCAGCACGCTGCTGCGCTGGGATTGAATTATGTACTCATGGTCTATAGTCTTCCTGGAGCACTCCCACTACGAATGGTGCTTGTTCATGTTGCTGCTGAGCAGCGTGGTACACTTGTACGGATGCAAACTTTGCTCTCTACCAAGTACATGCCTTTTGCATACGTCGCTAATGCAGCACGAGATATTTACAGTCTTGGTCAGGATTATTCTGATGCGCTTGGATATGCTCAGGAACAGCATACAGTTGAATTGTTTCTCAAGATTTGGTACTCTCATAACTCAGATGTGATGCAACATGGAACGCCTACTTCGTGTAGGCGTCTTATTGACATGGCGACATCTTTGTGGAACAAGTGCATGGGCAACGTTGATACCATACGTCGGGTAGTCAAAACTGCTCGGGCCATCCGTGGAAGGGATAGCGGTCCGGGTTCTCTCATGTGGTCCGTCATCTTGGATTATATTTTGTATCAAGCGTTCCGTGTTCATCAGCATGGATGCCTTGAGCACAAAGTTGGTTCATTCAAATCATTCAAGCAGTTCCAGCGAGAGAAGAAGAGGAACAAATCATACCGGGCGTTCCTATATCAACTTATGTCAGATTTGACTCCTGAAGAGATGAGTCATTATTTTCCTGGTCTACAAGCCTTCATAGATCATATGCAGTCGGATAGAATCACTGGTTCGTCGTCCACAACTAGCAGCAGTGATGTACAGAATCACGAAAGCCCTGCACGCGGTCGTCGCCAGATGTATAAGGTATTGGATGAATTCCTCGACCCAAGCAGTGAGTTGTACCACAAGCGATTGAACAAATCTCTTGCACACTTACCGACCACGAGCAAGAAGAAGACGGAAAGTGACGGAAAAGACAAAGAAAGCAGAAGGAACAGAGGGTATTGCATCGTATGTTGTAAATTATGTGATGAGCATCCAGCGAAGAAAAAGACTGAAGAACCTCACAATCGACGGGGTAGAAGAACTGTGACTTATTGTTTAGTTTGCAAAGTTCACCTCTGTGATTATTGCTTTGATTCCTTCCACCAAAGTGAACATCCAAGTCTACCGCCATGCTGCAGTAATTCAGATCGATCGTCGCTCTCAAAACGGTTACGTAGTAGCACATCATCAATTGTAGCAGAAGGAAGTCCTAAGAGAGCGGTTCGGAAGCAGCCTACCAAGAAGCAGCGCACCAAGTCTCCATTGTCCCCACGTGGAGAGATAACTACGCGGCTGCAAAGAAAAAATAATGTTGCTGCTTCTGATGACAGTGAAAGCTCACCTCAACTATCTCCTTCTTCTCGATCACATAAACGTCGCCGAACAATGGTAATTCTACAGAGAGGAGGAAGAACATCACCACGGAGAGACAGGCCAACAACCCGAAGTCACCCATCTACCGAAGTCTCTCCAAGTCCTTCTTCTATTGCACCCAAAGGGAGGAAGAAGAAGAGGCACAGCAGCAGCACACCTCACTCACCACCACCAGTGAAAAGAAGCAAGTCGTCGTCTTCATTTTCATCAATCCTTTCATTTAAGTTTTGGAAAAAGTCACCATGATAAAATAAATAGTCTCTGTTGTTGTGTATTCTATGTTGTGTATCGTGTATCGTGTACCCACATAAATTGTAGATATACGCTATGATATGATATCCTTGGCAATATAAGGAACAGTTATTTTTCCTCCGCTATATATCATTATTTATTGCTGAGTGGGAACGTGGCAATTGTAGTTGCGTCGCGGTGTTATTATTATGCTGTCCATCATCTAATGATCTGATGTCAAAAGTACCAATTTACGTATCTTGTGATAACGTCAATATACAGCCGTAACCGTTGATAATCAGACCCCTCCGACATCAGAAACGGATTCAGCGCAAAATTTTGGGTTGGAGAGTGTGTTGGTGGTATTATAATGGTGTATTTCATGGCCAATATAATGCCATGTATGCATCATGCGGAAGAGGCTTTTGTGAGATGTGATATCCCCGCGGATCGATGCGATGCAACAGATTTGACACCCCCAATATCTCGGTGAGTAGATGGAATGGCATCGACCCAAGTTGCACATGCACTCTAAACTAACTGAATGGAATAATATTGGTCTTGGAACGGGGAGGATCGGCGTAGTAGCGGCGTAGTAATGGGTAGATGCTGTTGAGCGGATTTTTAGCCCCGATCGGGGCTAAAAAATTTGGGCAAAAAATCCGAGAGGGGCCAAAATTGATTTTTAGCCCCCATAGGGGCACAAAATTGACCTACGGCTAAGTACTCCCAACCCCCAACTCAAAACTTCAAACTTCCGGAAGCAGAACTCTGTGTGCTTTCCTTCCGACATTCGAAGCAGAACTTTGTGTGATGTGAGTGTGAGGCTTCGTTCGGAAACGCGTAGGGCCTCGTTGTATCCATATTGATATTGCATACATATATATTATTATTATTCACTCCGACATAACATTGAGCATGAGTACCACCAAGTTGTCTACTCTCCCACCAGTCGTCTTCATCCATGGGTGGAAAGCGTCAGTCCTTGCTGACAAAATCTCGGGCAAACATGAATTCAACTATACTTTTGCTGTTGTCATGGGCTTGTCAAAAGACCCGTCGATTGAGCTTCCAATGGAATGGGACAGTGATGGCAATCAAGTCAAGGACAATCTTATTGCAACCGAAGCATGTCACAGTGCAACTTGTATGTGTCGGATGATAAAACTCGGAGATATTTATGGACCACTGCTAGATCACCTCGATAGGACTCGTGATCTCCACGTCTTTGCCTATGATTGGCGTTTGTGCCTCGATGAGACCGCCGAAAACTTTACAAAATTCCTCATTGATATCAAGGAAAGCACAGGCCAAAGACCCCAAGTTGTTGCTCACTCTATGGGGTGCCTCATCACATTATATGTACTCAATCATAACCCAGGAATCTTTCACTCTATTCTATTTGGTGCAGGCGCTATGTCTCCAAGTGTGTCTGTCATCAAGGATTATTCGTTACTTGGCGAGAAAAATACAATAGTACGAAATACAACAACATTCTCGCCTAAGATCAACTTGACAAATCCAGCAGCATTGCATTTCGTGGCGTATCCCCTCGAGCGAGAGCTGTATGGCAAACCCAATACCTGCTTGTTCCGTGATGGCAACAATAATAACTCACTTGATTTGGACTTGCACAAAATAGAAACTTGGAAGCAATACAAGATTGGAATATATCACCCCAATTCTGGGGTGGATGGCAGTACAAATACAGAAAAGATGGATAAATGGTTCCAATCTGTTTTGGACAAAGCTCGCAGTTTTCGATTGGGGTTGCTTCCTAAGAATACTGGGCTGAAGGCAAGTGATTGTCCTCCTATTTCTGTCTTGCGTGGAGATTATAGTGATACTGAGTTTAGCTACACTGTACGCCGCTCATTGAAGGATGGTGGTACTTACTTAGATTTGAAAGAGGGTATAGGTCATCTGAGGGGTGATGGACGGGTTACGCTGGAAGATACTATTCCACCAACAGATATTCCAGTTTGCAAAATTGTGACGAATACTAAGGAGCATAGTGAAGTACTGAATGATCTGGAGAATGTGGATATGTTGTTAAATCTTTTGATTTTACAGAGAGAAAGTGTTGATGACCTTGAATAATAGTTTATATTAGAGTGAAGTGCAGATGCTGCTTGACGGGCGTTGGCAAGTCTTTTGTAAGTTAGTAGGTAGGTATGTATTTGACATTCGATTTCGAGATAGCTAGATTGAGGGTTCGCACAATCCACTACAGCCCTCAGATGCCCGCCGAAAAATAGTCCCGGACTTCCGTCATTTTGGTCGGAAGTCGGAACTATCTTCTCCACATATAGTGCAACCACCTACATAAGTAGGTCGCACGTCGCACACACACTCAAGCACAACTCTTGACAATAACAAGAGACAATAATAACAAACCAGCTCTCCTCTAGTCTCTAGCCAACAAACAAACAGTCACAGTCAGATGAGCCGCCGCCAATCCTTTGTCGAGCAAATTCATACCCAGCGCAAAGAAGGCGCCCAACGCCGTGCCTCCACCTACAAGCAACGCCTCTCCCTTGCCGAAGCAGTCCGCTCTCATACAGATGAGGTCACAGCGCCCTTCCAATCCAATTTCTCCCCCATCGAGATGCGTCAGTTGGCACTTGTGGCGCACAATCATATGAAGCCAGCCATGAAACAGTTCATCGAGACATATTCGGAGATCTTGAAGAAGTTTCGTGTCACCGGTACGCAGACGACGATGAAGATGTGCAAGTCAATGTGGGGAGAGGATGACCCCTTCATTCACTATGGGTTGACGTGCACATCTGGTCCTCTCGGGGGAGATGCACAGATTGCAGCATTGATGTGTATGGAAGATTTGGGTGGAATGATCTTCTTCATCGACCCGCTCTCGGCTCATCCACATCAACCCGATATTGATTCGTTGCTCCGCCTTACGAACTGTGGGAACATTTTTGTCTGTTGCAATCCCGCTAGTGCCTCATCCATGATGCACACGTTGAGAGCTGCGTTGACGAAAGAAGACAAAGACAGTGCTCGCGGAATGATCCCGTCCTTCTTTGAAACTCTGGAGTCACCTGCCGTGGAAGAGTACAAGCATCAGCAGGCTGTAGCGTTGGCCAATGTGATCAGGAGTTCCGTCTCTGTTCCTGCCCCACAGTCAGCAGCACCACCAGCACCAGGAGAAGAGAAGAAGGACTCAGAGGAGCCGAATGAAAGAGGAGTATCTTTCGGGAAGATTGAGGTTTGCGAGGAAGATTCGGATGATGAAATTTTTGAGAAAATGGCTTTGGAACAAGGTGCGAAGAAGAAGACTGTACAAGTACAAGATATTTCTGATACTATGAAAGCTCGAGCCCTCATGGGACAAAGTATGGCGTTTAGTGATGCTCGCCTCGCGGCTATGTTGGCAGATGACTCGGATGATAGCGAGGATGAATCAGGTGATGATACCGATGACGGTGATGAAGTTACTGCAGCACCAGTTGCCAAGGTATCGAAGGGTTTGTTTGGAATCAAAACGAAGACTGCTACTACGACTAAGAGTAAGGGGAGGGGTTTGAAGAGCGTTGGTAAGAGTATGAAGAACATGATGAAACAATTATCTTTGTAAAATCAATTTTCTGGTAAAATGTTTGGCCTGTATTAGTATTACAGTATGATCAGGGCAGAGGGGAAGGATGATGACGAAAGTGGTGTGAAGAGCTAGCATACAGTAAGTTAACACCCAAACACATCAGTACTTAGTTACTCATTAGCACATACGAACTAGGATCCAATATCGATTTCATCCCATTCTTCAATCGACGTTGCTTCTGACGGACATATGCCTCCAAAACATATTGTGCAGTGGTTGCGGAAGTTTGACTTAGGCTCACTATGCATTGTTTATTAAGTTCTTGTGAGGTGATTTGATTGTTTTGGATGAATGGTTGGAGTATCGATTGGATGTTGCAGCTTTCATTATTGTTGCTGTCGTTGTCGTTGTTGTTGGGAGGTGATGGGGAGTTGCTGCTGTTCAATCTCGTTGTTGCTATTGCTGATGCCCTGATATTATTTGTATTTGTAAGCGGACTGCCAGTCCTCGATAAGTAAGCATAATTATTGTAATCACGTCCACTAAAGAAATCTCTGTTCGATAATAATTGCAGTGCTGTACATCGATGATCACATCTACCAAGCGAAGCTGAAGCTGCTGATGATGGAGATCTTCTTGCCTTCTTGATGGCAATAATTTGAAGACTTCTGCAGAATGACTGCCGCTTGGAGCATAGGGATGATAGCAGCATCAGCATTATTATTATATTGACAGTTAGATTACGATGGTATTGGTGATGCGATGGCATGCTGAAGAGCTACTGACCACGAGATTGGTCATCTGCAACACTCCGGACTGTCACACTAATTGACACAAACTTCGACCTGTCACATGTGACAACTATTTTTTGCCCGCCAATTTTCTTGTGAAAGTGAGAAAACGACTCGCTAATTTTAAAAGTTTTCTTCATTCCTCCTCATTCCTCCTCAAACCTCTTCAAACCTCTTCATTCCGCCTCACTTCCTCATCATTCCTCCTCACTTCCTCATCATTCCTCATCACTCCTCCTCAGTCCTCATCACAATGCCCAGGAGGAAGAAAAGTGGCACCATTCGTGCTGCAGCTACAGATTATTCATCAGATAAGACAGAAGTAGAGGAGCCAATTGGACAATATAGAAGAGGTGCATATGATGATGATGACAACGAAACAGATGATGAATCAGATGCCTCATCCAATGTTATCCCCTCACGCACTGAGGCTGTTCCGACAAAGATGAAGAAGGCGAAGAAGAGATATACAAATAACGATGGAGAAGAATGGAAAAACTCCCAGCAAAAGAAAGATATTATTGCGGCATTTTTAGAGGAAGGCTCAGGGATCCACAAGTTGACAAACGCACAAATCTATGAGAAATACGCAGCAAACGCTGGTTGGGAGAAGAAGAATGCAACTGATAACATTCGTAGGTTGAAAAACCAGTACCTTGATAAAGAGGGTCCATTTACTGAGAAAGAATTGAACCAAGTAGAACCTTTCAGAACAAGAAAGGGAATAAAAAGCAAAGCCTACTCACTGCTACTGAAAGCGCACGTGCACTCTGACAAGGCCCGACAAGAAACTTTCAACGGGAGATTGAAAGGCACTTTCAACATTCTTGGACACCGCTTCAGACATAATCAGAAGTCCGCAGAGGAAACAATGAAGCTGCACCAATCAGTTGTCCATGCATGCGCAGTTCTGATTCAATACGATTATGAAAATGGTCATCCTCCATTTCCTTTGCACCACTAAAACTAAAATAGTCCTCCTCCTTCTCAAACGTCCTCAATCTTCCTCGTTACTCTCATCAAACCTCCTCGAATCCACCTATAGACCTAGACCTCTGAGATCCGAGGCATACCCACAGGAGGAGCATTCACACGGGCAACTGCAGTAGTGGCAGCAGCGCATAGGTAGCTAGAGATGATACGAAAGAGCTTCCCACTCCATGAATGTGCTCGTATTGATAGCGTCTACTTATATCTTTATCTTTATATGTGTTGATATTGATAGAGCAGCAGCAGCAGAGTTAATTAAAAGTAAAGCTTAGTAATAGAGCGTAAGTTGTGCTGGTATTATTCCTCCTCGCCTCCTCATTCCTCCTCATTCCTCATCATTCCTCCTCATTCCTCATCATTCCTCATCATTCCTCATCAATTCCTCATCAAACCTCCTCATTCCTCCTCATTCCTCTTCACTTTCTCAATCGCTTTCGCTAATGTGACATTTTACAAGAAAGTCACAAAAGTGTGCCAAAACTCGTGACAGCATTTGTGACAGTCATCGTATCACAAAAGTGTAACGCCCGGAGTGTTGCTGGTCTTTGAGTGTTGCCATATGAAACAGAAGAGGGTAAAGAGAGCAAAGAAAAGATCCACTGCAGATCCAAATTCCAACCATCAAGCTATTGTATCAACTAAGATGAAGGAAACATCACCGGTGGCGTCAACAACAATGGGTGAAGGAGACGACGAAGAAGATTACGGTGCTCTGATTTACAGGGAGAGTCAACTCAGGAAGGCAGAGGCTGCGGCGGCGGCGAAAGAGGCCAAGAAGAAAAAGAAGAAGAGGAACTCGCCTGCTGATGTTTCTTTGACTCGACGTCGTGCCAATTCAACTCGGGCGAGTTCTGCTGCGAGCAGCAGTAGATTATCTGCAAACGCTGTAAAGAAAACGAAGGCGTCGACAAGGAAACGAAAATCAGCCGAAGACGAGGAGCAGACTCTGAGAAAAGTTGCCCGAAAGAGGAATAGGAAGAGATGTTCCGCTGATGGGTGCACAAATCGAGCTCAGAGAGGAGGAGTGTGCGAAAAGCATGGGGCAAAGAGAGAATACAAACTATGCAGCAGTGAAGGATGCACAAATGGTTCCGTCAAAGGAGGAGTGTGCATGAAGCATGGAGCAAAGGCCAAACAATGCAGTGCTGAAGGATGCACAACTTATGCTCAAAGGGGAGGAGTGTGCATCAAGCATGGGGCAAAGCAGACAAGGAAACGATGCAGCGTTGAAGGATGCACAAATCAAGCGAAGAAAGGAGGAGTATGCATCAAACATGGAGCAATGTGGATTAAGAAACAATGCAGCGTTGAAGGATGCACAAGTTTTGCTAAGAAAGAAGGAGTGTGTGTTAGACATGGAGCAAAGGTTGAACACAAACTTTGCAGCGTGGAAGGATGCACAAATAAAGTCAAAAAAGGAGGAGTGTGCGTTAAGCATGGTGCAAAGGTCAAATTATGCAGCGTAGAAGGATGCACAAATCAATACAAACGGGGAGGAGTATGTTGGAGACACGGTGCATACCGCAATCCAACTGATGAATCTACAGCTTTCACATCGTGTTTCGGATCAGAATTTGATAAGACTACTTTGACTCATCCCAATCAGCGTACTGCCGCAGCTTCAGCAAGACAGGGCAGTGTACCTGAAGAGGTTGCCGTCTGTGTAGTGATTGCAAACAATAATCATGTAGAGGTCTAAATATAATACGAAATCTTGAGGATTATATCACAAGCAAGAAGATCACATCATATAGAAGTAATCACACAGAATATAAAGGGGAGGTATACGAACAAATCCTTGTTGAATCAACTCAAGATTACGTGAAGACTTTCTGTATGAACAGCTCCTTAACTTCTAATACCAAGAGAGGAGCACCAGCTGCATGTAGACGAAAGTCCCCTCCACATCATCGGTGACATGCGTTCCTTTATGCAGCATCAACAGTGTAAAGTTAGGGTTCAAAATTTGACGAGGGAGCTGTAACAGAGGGGGGGGGTTTAGAATAATTAGTGACTATCTACCTACGAGAGAGTCAGGGGAAAGTAAGGTCTGTCCGCCANACAGACGATGTGATGACCCTGAATGAGTCGGAGGTCATATTGCTGAGGGAATCTTCGTCAGTACCAGAGTCATTATCGGCGCCTTCATCTTCGTCACAGAAAGGTTTCCCTTTTCAGCATTCAGGCGAAAGCATGGGCATAAAAGAAATGTTTCGAGTTCGGGTGATCAAAAAGCCTGTAAAATTCATCTCTTTCAAGACGCCAAGAATTGTTGTGGATGATTGATAGTATCATGGTGTTGTGTGAATGTACTTACTCACTTGTTGTTTTGTGTTTGTCCGATGAACTAGAGAACATATAATGAGTTGTTAAAGAATTACCATCGACTTTCTTCTTCTTATGTGCATTGACTAGTCGATCCTCCTCACAGCTCAGTACTTTGCATGTTGACATGTATAATACATCCATCACATATAATCTTACAGTAAACATTCTTCTTCCAATCTTCAACAGCTTCCAATACACCACCATGCTGGATACGGATCATTAGCTCGTGGTGTTTCCAAGTCATACTCCAACGTTGAATCATCCTCTGATTCTTTACCATCGCTACTACTTGGCGACTCGTCTCCTAATTCCACCCGAAGTTTTCTAATACCTCCTGGAGTGTTTACATCATATGTGTAAGCCGCCAATGCCTCCATTTGTATACTGTTTGGAGAGTCGTTTTGTGAAGGGCGGTCATCTTTGCTCATAAATGAGAAAACAAGCAGTCCTACGTTAGTTTAGTGACGGATTCATGTCACTTTGGCTTCTTTTCTTTCTTGATGAGGTCACAAATAGAAGATGGTATTGATTGTCAGTACGGTACTAAAATACCTGGTCCTGTAACGTTGTGAGTGCTGTGGCATAGCAGGAAGAACATCGAAGAAGCTCCTTCAGCCTTCAGGTTCGCGAACAGGAAAAAACCACCTCCTCAGCTTGATTGAGTGCTTCACAACAAAGCAACAACAAGACAATAGCATCTACCTCAAGCATCCGACGCTACCATGACCATGACTTCTACACGTACCAACCGCACCGCAATCGCTGCAACTCTTCTTGGTTTGTTTGCTACTATTGCCGGCACTCGAGCACAAGACTTGTGTGTCTGCTCGCCTCGGAAATACAAAGTGGCGTTTGATATCGCCCAAGATTGCCAATCTACTGATGACATCTCAGGGAAACCGGGTGTTGAAGATGCTGCCCAATTCTGCAGCCCTTATGTGAAAGAGGTCACTAGGGTTGTTATTAAGGAGTATAATAAAATCACTGGCGCTCCCATCGAAACCCCTTTTTATTTTGATCCACCAGTAACATCCGGTGAGGTTGAGTACACTTCTGTGTCCAACGAACTTATAACGGGTGTTCCTCTTAAAGATCAATCGAATCTTGTTCCGGTTTCTATCTACGTAAGGCTGTGGGGAAACGATGAGAATGGTCAGCCTGTGATGAATTATCCAATCACATCCTTCATGCACTACACCAATGAATGCAACGGAAGTCCAATCAACTTTGATAATTCGGGGCTTGGATATGTTAGCTTTGTAAGTACATATTGTCGTGTATATCAACGGCATTATCAATCCATGTGCTCACATGCTCATCATTGCTCTCATCATACACATGATATGTGTGACCGATAAATCTACCTTCAACTTTGTGCCTAATAGACTACTGCGGAAGCCGCATCAGACGAATTCTGCCAATTGCCGCCGCCTGACTTATGTGTCTGCTCCCCTCGCATATACAGAGTGGCGTGGGATACCTCCTGGGAAAATTGCAAAAATAATAACATCGCAGGCTTACCGGGTATTGCAGCTGCTTCCCCATTCTGCAAATATAATGCTAATATGAAAGAGGTCTATACGGTTACTTTCAAGGAGTATAATATCTATGGGATAGAATTCAAGACAACCGAATTTGATATGAATGATTATATTCAACCAGGTCAACGCCATGTAAGAAATGGTTACATTGATTACGTTTCCGTGTCCAACGAACTTGATCCGAGTGTTCCTCTAGAAGATCAATTGGACCGTGTTCCCCGTTCAATAAAAGTAGAGCTGCTGGGTGATGCTCATGAATATGGTATATACTTGAGACATATAAACTATAGTCAGATCATCTACACCAATGAATGTGGAACTGGTCCAATCAACTTTCCAAATGGGGTGAATGTTCCAGACAACGTGTTTCAAACGACGGGGCGGCTTGGAATTTTTGGTTATGTAAGTATCATGGTGTCTATATATTATATATTAATAACATTATCCATGCGCTCACATGCTCACCCCACATTATGTTTGACCGATAAATCTACTCTTTCTTTGTGCTTCAGAATTATCTTGAACCGGCATCAGAAGATTTCTGCCCCCAACTTCCTCCTCTAACTGGAACTGGAACTGGAACTGGAACTGGAACTGTAACTGGACAACAAATAATCAAGAATCAAGAAACAATCAACAATCAAGGAAGCAAATCTGGGAAGAGTGGAAACAATCAAGGAAGCAAATCTGGGAAGAGTGGACGAAG